>VXBU01016256.1:459777-525278 GCA_013400315.1 Bombycilla garrulus
AAAATGAAGTCTGCTGAGAAAAAAAAAAAAAAAAGAAAAAAGTTCACTATTAGCCATAAATGCTAATTTTTTAATGCAGTGGTTACATAAAGGGCAATTTTTTACTGAATTAAAAAAGAAAGAAAAAGTAAAATTCAAATACTAACAAAATATTTCTCATTGTAAAGTTATGGAATAAAATTCTACTTTATTCTGTTAGAAAAAAGTGGAAGAGTATTAAAGTTTATTTTTTGTCTCCTTAGGAGTGAAAGAATGTATTTCAAAAGAAATAAGCATCTTGCATATCAAAAGAACAACAAACTACAGGGTTTTTACCTACTACCTTTTTCTTCATATTGTTTTGTGGCTTTATAGCTATAGATTTCCAAGTGTTTTTATCAATAGTTTGCAAAAAATCATATATAAAAACATTAACAACCTAACATCTGATATAGCACAGTAACTTCATTCTCTGTGAAGACATGAACCATTAATTTGGGGATAAAACCAGTTATTAAAAAGTTTCATGTGCTTTAGCTTCTTCAGACAGTAGATTTTCCAGAAACTATTTGCTAGCAGAGCCACACATTTTCACTTCCCCAACCCAGCACACTAATTTGCTTTTGTTTTGTGCCTTCCTTGTAAACCAAAACATTCTAGTCAAGGAAATATTCAAACTTTTAAACAAAAAATCTACAGCAGAATAGTACTGCAAGAAGCAATGTCCTAATCTACTCTTACAAGGAAACTTTACTCTTAGCAGATAATGCCTCTGACTCGCACAGAAAGTGTTTTGGTAGCCTCTTGCTTCCTAAACAGCCGAAAACTAGGAATCTTCCTTTTCCAAGCTTGATTTTAAGTTACAGACTTAAAATTATTAAAATAGTTATTGTCTCAAATTGCTTTAGTGATTTGTCTAAACAGTTTGGCAGTTCCAAATGTGCCTGAATGTGTAGTCCTAAATTCTTATGGTCATAATTTCCTTCCAGAGGCAAAAACCTCACCAAAACAAAAGAGATGTTTCTTTTGGTCATTTTTGCCATAAACTTGCTTAGGTAGGAAATTCTAATATGACTTAGAGTTATTAATGAATATTTCTATTCATTTACACTCTAGGAAGTGATCCCAAAGCATACTGGCTACTCCACAAATCTTGAAATTGCTTAGCAGGTTCTAAAACCCAAAACCTCCTCTAAAAATAAAAAGCTGTATAAAATATTGCTCCTGTGCTCTTTTTCTTTTACACAAAGTATTTCTCAGTTCCTTAATCAGTCCAGTGGGCTCTCTCCAGACTGTTTTTAGTGATTCCTCTGTTCTCAACAGCTGCTATGAGTGTCTATGTTTAAAAGAGCATACAGACCACTGAAATATATAAATTCTTTGGAATGTCAGCAAGAGCAGCAAGATGAAATAGAGTCAATAAAAGCAAACCTCTATATTTATACCTCACACGAAAGCTAAGTTGCCCTGTCTTTTTTTCAGGTCCAGGACTGTGAGGTTTTTTGGGGGTTTGGGGTTTTTTACAATTATATTTTAAAGTTATACCATTCACTATAAAGTGGGAAGTGGTATGAGAAAGATACAGTGGAATCAAGAAAAGCCAGGCAGCTGAAAGACTTTTTTTTCTTATGTGGGCTGCAAGAAGAAACATGGTCAGTCTGTAACAGGATGAGATGGACAACCTGAAGATAATGAACTGATGGGAAGTGAGGGACAGATTAAAGACTAGAGTGATAAAAAGCATGTGATGGGGGGCAGAAGTGAGGAGTAAACCAGGCACAGATAATGGATGATGCTAAGAAGTCTGGAAAAAGAATAAAATAGCTGAGAGAGAAGTTAAATAATGAAATGTGTTGCAGTTAAAGACTCAAGACTCCATCTGCATCATGCAGGAAAAGCCAATCTTTATTCACATAACTAATTTTTATACAGTTTTCACAGACCTTGTGTTGAACTCCAATTGGTTAATAGCTCTTTTGCCAATTATTTTATTGGTTAGTAGAAGGTATTTTACTTGTCTATCAAATCTCTCTCTTCTTGGTTAGTTTACATATTTTGTTCACTGATTCTCATGGGACAGATCCCTTGTTATTGCAGGTGCATTTGTTTTTCACCCACAGAAGAGGTTGTTGTGTTGCCCTCATTCTTATGCTTTTTCATATGGAAAGTTAGTTAGCTGCACTTAGAAGAAGTAACAAGCTAGCTGATAGTTTTAGCAGAGCAAGGCCTAATTTTATGAAGCCTTTCATAATTCTTCTACTTGTCCACAATAANTCTCTCTCTTCTTGGTTAGTTTACATATTTTGTTCACTGATTCTCATGGGACAGATCCCTTGTTATTGCAGGTGCATTTGTTTTTCACCCACAGAAGAGGTTGTTGTGTTGCCCTCATTCTTATGCTTTTTCATATGGAAAGTTAGTTAGTGCACTTAGAAGAAGTAACAAGCTAGCTGATAGTTTTAGCAGAGCAAGGCCTAATTTTATGAAGCCTTTCATAATTCTTCTACTTGTCCACAATAAAATGGAATAAGGGATTTGGAAAGGCAAAAGACAGAAGAGCCAGAGGGAAGGAATCAACCCAAAGAAGCTATGAAAAAAAAAGTTAAAAGGAAGATAAGATCAGGAGGGAAAGAACTAAGAACAGGGCAGGGGCTGATGCAGTAAAAAGAAAGGGACTAAGGAGGAAAAAAATAGAAAGTCTGTGTGACGTTCCAGGTGTAATATTCATCTTCATGAACATATCAGTGTGATCTTCTATGTAAGATAAAATAAAAATAACTATAATGATTGCCTACATTTACAGGGTTGCATTCTGTGCAAGGTAGGTCTTAAACATAATCTCCTGATGATTCAGTTGTCCCAGAAGAAAGGTATAAAATTTTCTATTCATAGATGCAAAGCCTTTGTCCAGTTTAGCTTTGAATGGCTGAATATTTGCTTATTTGTAATCAGACGATGTCACGTGCATTCAATCCTATGGAAATGCTCCCAGAACAAGACATAAATAAACAAGCAGCTTTCCATCCTGGTAGGTGAAGTAATATCAGACATATGACATAGCCTGATGTAAGATTTTGGTTACCCACTTCTGAAATATGTTTTATCTGCTGTGTGTTCAAAGAGGTGAGATCAAAAAACATGGTTATTTTTTCACATATGGTTATATTAGAAAATCTGCAGTCTTATGTCTTCTATTAGAAAATCTGCAGTCTTATGTCTTCTATTTTGTTTAAACCTCATGGTGCAGATTGGCAGGTTGCAGTAATATAGAAACCAGCATCTGACAATGTTAAATTGGAAATGTCTTTTCATATTCGTGAAGTATGTATTTATTGTTTCATTATAGCTTAAGCCATAGCTCTTATTTCATGAAATCTCATTGCTTTCATCAGTCTCCTCCTTCAGAAAGAGTTGCATATTTATTATGGTTTCAAGGGTCTTCTTTGTTCCTACTTGATTTAATATTTGTTGCCAATCACTCCTTTTGTTGACTGTTCAGAAGTTTTAAAAAAATGAATAGTCAAGAATGTGTTGCTATCCCCCACCCTTTGTCACAGTTCTAAACACTGGGCTCTAACATTCATTATTACTGTTTGTCATGTTTGGCTATTAGCAGAATATAATCTTTGATCATCTTTGAAGCAAAAAGTTGCAATCAAACAGATCTGGTTATTAACAAAAAAAAACCAGTAACATCTTTGTAAACGTGTAACATCCAAGAGGACACAGAATATATTTATCACTGATCTGAATCAGTATATCCCCCTGCATTGTGTTCTGTTTATTGCTTTGACAGTAACGCAAAGCATATTCTTTGTAATGTCACACACAGCAACAAAAATGAGGTCCTATAACACATTGTGACTTTATTTTTAGAAGACTAACTGTCAAAAGCATGTGTCTTATAGATTAAATGGTATGTGGTAATGCATAGTGTACTCTCATCAGTAAATAGATTATCTTGTGTTTATGTTGAAGGGCTCTTGGAGGGCTGATTCCCCTCTGCTAAGCGGGGGTATCCCAGATCTGACCGCTGTGACCTCCCCAGGTGAAAGAGCAGATCCTCCTCCTTGAACCACTGGATGTCACAGCCGGTTCCCTACGCATTCCAGGCCCCTTTTCTGTCTCAGTGCTTCATCCTCACTGCATTTGCCCCTGGTAAATGAGATTGTAGAAGAGAAGGGAACAAAACCTCCTGAGTATCCCCATGCCCTCCCTAAGCTCTGGTGTTTGGCTAAAGGCTGTAATTATCCCTCTTGGGCTGCCACAATGGCCAGTGGCTCACCTGAAAAGGCTGCTTCAAATTTGAGCTCAATAGGAGTGTGATCCACCACCCCTCTGACAGCACCTGTGGGGAGTGACTGCACTTTGCACTCAAAAGCGTGACAGGGAATACATGAGTTCCTCTGCCCTTCATGCTCTTGCTGTCACTCACTGCTGCATGCAGATAGCAGAGATTTAGATTGCTAACAGACTGAAAATTAAATGATGTGTTCCTCTAACATTGTTTGACCATAAATGTAGTGTTTTTATACAACAGAGGATGATACCCAACTGCAGCAAATACAAGTTGATTGTTTTTGTAATTATTTTGGAAGCATTGTGGCAAACATAGTCTCTATCTCGTCAAATAAAATATCTCCATTAATGCCATAAAAAGGCAGGGATCAATTAAGTAGCAACATGACTTAGTCTGTCAGATATTTTTTGTTAGATTAGGTGCAAAGCAGTATTAGCATTGTTAGGTGAGCTGTTCCAAAAACCTCTGTGATAAATTATTTGTTTTCAGAACTCATCTTGAGAAAGACACAGTTACTGTCTGAACATATTCTTTTTCTCAAGTATCAGAGACAAATTAGGAGGATGTCTTGAAGGTTTTAGAGAGCGCTCTATAATCAGTTTATTGGGAGACAAATATTACTTTGGAGGAAAAAAAAAAACTAATTAAATATTTGCTGATGGTTGATATTTTAGTCACTCTGGGAATGTGTCACCTTTTAGTTGACATCAGAAATCTAGAGTAGAAAAACACTCAGCCAAGAAAAAAAAAAGGAAATTAAAAATTGAAAACCACAAGATTCAGATAAAGAAAGTACATCACTGTTTGAATTTATAGGTTTGTCCAACTCTATTCCCAGCTCAGATAATCAGTGTGCTTGACATGTACTGTCATACATTATTGAACATTGCCTACCTTGTGCTAATATTTTCTTTAGCACAAGGTAGACAAATTGCAAATTACAGCTCTGGTCAGGATTTGTGTGCTAATTTTTGTTTTGCAAAGATATATTATCTTTGTTTGATTGCTGGGATACTTCCAGTCTGTATGGAAGATGACTAACATAATTCAATGAAAATATTGTGATATAACTATTGATATATTTTTTATAATATTGATATAACTACTTCACTGAAATATACAGAATTATGGAAGACAGGTCCTGCTTTTGTGATTAAAATCTGTTACTTAAAAAAATAATAAAAATTTAAAAATTACCCCAAAAGAAACAACCACCTCCCTCCCAAATAAAAAAAAAACAAAACAAAACAAAAAAAAAAAAAAAAAAAAAAAAAAAAAAAAAAAAAAAAATCAAATAAACAAACAAAAACACCCTATGGGAAACCACAACAGCATAGCAGAAAATCAGACAACTTCCACTTGAAATAAAATTGAAATTAGATGAAGAATGTAAAATATCCTGCCTGAGGCACAATATAGGTGTGTGTAGCCCAAGATTCTCTTCTCAATAAAAATCAGAAGCCTCTGCTCCACAGGGTAAAGTCAGAGATAAGAGATGTCCCTTTTGCAAATATGATCTCTCAGTTTTCGGGAGTCTGTGAGGAAGGGCTTCTGGAGGCAGAGTTCATTTAGTAGATAATTATCCTTAGTACATTTTTCTTTCATTAACTCCTCTGGAAAATGCTATCAGATAAGCAAAATGAAGGCAAACAGTGGAATTAATTTTTTTAGGATGACATTAGAAAGCTTTCCAAGTGCCATGTGGTAGCAAAGGGCTGGACTGGGCAATCAAAGATAACTGTGTCTGCATGATCTCTGAAACTAGACTGTCCCATTTCCAGAGTCATTCCGAACTGGTTTGGAAGAAAATTGGATCTCTTCCTTGAAAAAAATATCCAAGAGATAGTCAAAAAATGCTTGTCGCAAGAGAAAACATTTCTGCCTGAATCATGTGGAAATGCATTTTTGTTAATAAATGTTGTCCATTTAAAATTTTAAATACAAAATTGCTTTTAAGATTACACCAAATTTTTATAGGTCAGCCAAGTTATTACTTCCTTTGGTATGTCATCTATATAGCAACACTTCCTCTAAAAGAAGTTTATTTTGATTTAATTAGAAATATGAACTGAGAAAGAAAAAATATTTTCCTGTTTAGAAAAAAGCAAATGCACTGTATTTTCAGTTACGGATTTCTTTAACATTTTGCTGACATACCTCCTCCAGAGAAATTCTAGATTTGCACCAGACAGAGCACCTGTCTGCTTTCCTATTTTCTCTTTTCCAATAAACCCATTTGATATTATTCAGAGCTTTATTTTTAGACATTGTAAAGTTGCTCCAACACAAAGAAAAGTCAACAGTAGTTTAAAAGAACAATTAAATAAAATCACTTTCTTTTCGTATATCACATATCAAGTTATTACATTCAGTGGGTCTGCTATTGCAAAAAAAAAAAGCCTGTCCCAGCACTCACATGGCAATGACATGAATCGGTTTGGGTTCCAGTGTTACATTTATATTTGAAGACTTTAATTGGAATTTTGAAGTATGTAAGCTCATTTATCATAGCTGCTCTCTGCTCCATGCTGGGGTTGTTCATGGCCAATGCAGATTTCCCAATCAAACACAAACTTATATATTATTTTGATTTATTTTGAATGCTTACTTAGGCTTCTTAACACACCCTTGGCTTACTGTGTGCTTTCCCCTTATATATTTAAGTGAATATTATATTGATAAATAACATGTATTTTTTTTTTCAGATTTTCATCTGAAACAGATTTTTATTTTCCTTGATTCTGTAGTTGGTGGAAAAGCAATCCTTTCTTGTTTTCTGCTCTTTTTTTGAACGTAACATAAAAACAAACCCCAAACATATCTGTTGGTACCTAAAGGGTTAGGATTTTTGGAGAGGTTGCAGTGTGCCTGTTCTGTAGTTTGGAAATAAAGTTGTGACAAGCATTGTTTGGAAAGAGCCAGTGAAGGGGCTTATCAGATTTTTAAAAAATTAAATTAAAATAAAAACAAACCCCAAACATATCTGTTGGTACCTAAAGGGTTAGGATTTTTGGAGAGGTTGCAGTGTGCCTGTTCTGTAGTTTGGAAATAAAGTTCTGACAAGCATTGTTTGGAAAGAGCCAGTGAAGGGGCTTATCAGATTTTTAAAAAATTAAATTAAAAAAGACATTAAAATGAGTTAGAAACATTTTGGTGAGAGTTGCATACAAGTTGAATCAAAATATGTTGCTCTTGCTAAGAATCGCATGCAGTAAGAATTATTTTCTGAATTACTGAATGAAATGGTGCCTAATTTTGAAACAAGAGGTGAAAACATCCTTATCATTATTGTCTTTAAAACTGAGGATCTGCAGAAGATCCACTGGGGTCTATGAACTGCTTTTGAGGGCTGTAATAAAGTTAACTGTGAGTCACCTAATGGCTGAAATTTATTTGGCTTTCATAATTAGCCTACAAACTGAATGAGATTGTAAACAGGAGTTTTGTCAAGGCAGTTTCATTTCTAAAATAATTATGATAATTCAATATCAAAATTATACATTTATTGCTTAATTCCCTTTAGATCCTGATACAAGTTTAGAAAGGTAAAATCATTACTCTTCTGAACTCAGTTTTCCCATGGATTCCATGACAGAACCTCAACTTCACGAATGGAAGAGAATGATTAATGATGTAATAGTTAATTTTGAGCATTTACTGATAGCTACTTTAAAGCACCAACACTGATAAATTTATTGAAGAAAACAACTGGCATTATATCTCCAAACAAAAAATATGAATTAGACACAAAATGCAATTGCATCAGGAACACAGGTTTATATGCTTTGCATGTCCTTACATTGCTCAGTGATTTTCTGTTGTGCTTATATGTCTGTAAGCAGGAATCTTACTAAAACTTAAAGAAGCAACTAAAGACAGGTCTGTAATAAAACATGAAGTGCTAAAACACTTTTTGCAAAGAAAATGATTTTTAATTATTTGTAACTATTTGTGTATTTTTAAATAATATGTAATTATACGTAATTAAATACTTAATTTTTGGTGCATATTAGTAAAAACAATACACTCACAAATGAAAAAATTACCAGAGTAGTATACACATATTTTTTAAAAGGTAAACCCTACATTTAGTCAGTGAGGGAGCAAACTGAGTTGAACTACTGAGGTGAAAAGAATCTGCCAATAATAAATCTCTGTTTGTCAGACTGTGTAGTGAGCCCTTTAGTCACAGGCTGATGATTAATGCTGTTGCATTCAACACATAAACAGAGAATATAAGTTCTTTGCTTCTGAATGTTAAAGGCATTAACTCTGTAAAGTTATAGTGTTTGATCTTTCAATGCAGAACAAATTTCTTAGATTCTAGAGCCAAATCTCTAAGTAACTCAGAGTTAATTTTAAATGTGCCAGTTAATCATTTTCTTTCATACATTTTTTGTCACAAATTATTTAAAACATGAAACCTTTTACTTACTATAATTAAAAACTTGCTGAATTTTTAACTTGCATATGAAATAGACTGTAATTAAAATAATTTATTGACTTACCTTATTGCAAGTCATCTTGATTCTAAGAAAAAGTTGAAATCTAGCATGCCTGCTTTAGGCTGTAAAGTAAAATCTAGGCAGAATTTACAAGCCTAAATCCAGAAGGCAGTTCAGAGTCTCATTCTCGAATGACTTCGCAATACTCAAATGTGTATAGGAAAAATTTTGCTGCAAGACTTTCATGACTACCAGCATATAACCAAAGTGTTCTGTCTCCAGTGGTTTTTTGTGCATTAAAACCACAAGGGACTCCCCCTGAAGGTTTTACTTTAGCACACTAATCTGACAGCACAAAACACAGGAGTATGAGTCCTTTTACTGTGCACTCAGAGTCCACCCCTTGTAGCTGCAGTGTCCCCTCAGCATGTGGGAACTTGGTCTCGACCTTCACCTGAAAGAACTGTGATGTATTGGCCCTGGCTGGACACCAAGTGCCCACCAAGCTGCTCTATCACTCCCCCTGCAACAAGACAGGGGAAGAAATAGGATGGAAAAAAATTCATGGGTCAAGATACAGGCAGTTTACTAAAGCAAAAGTGACGTTTGTGCACGTGCAAGCAGCAAAGGAAAAAGAAAACAAAACAAAAAAGATTTTACTCTCTACTTCTGATCAGCAAGTAATGTCTGGCCACTTCCTGGGAAGCAGGGCTTCAGCATATGTCAAGGTAGTTCTGGAGGTCAAACTTTGTAAATAATGAATGTCCCCTTTTCCCCCTCCTTTTTCTTATAGGTGTGCAGATCTCATATGGAATGGAATATCCCTTTGGTCATTTTGGGTAGTTGTGTCCCCTCCCAAAATGTTGCCCACCCCCAGACCACTGGTCAGGTGGGAATGTTGGAGAGACAGCACTGAGGCTGTGCCAGCGCTGCTCAGCAGCTGCCAAAACTCTGCAGTGTTATCAGCTCCTTTCTAGCTCCCAGTGCAAAGAGGGAAATGATTTACATCTCAGCTAGGACCAACACAGGGAAGCTGAATCACATCTTCTACTTTCCCAATATGCTCTAACTTCTAGAGAATGATGAAAGCCTTTCCATACACGTTGTCATGGAACTGAGTCAGTGGTGTTCTGTCACCAACCAAAATCCCTGATGCCAGGAGGAGAGAATTTGCTTATACAGCCTGGGAGTTGGGGCTGTGAAGTGGAAAGAACAAATCCTGAAAGCTCCTCTCTGGGCTGCTCATTACAAACTTATTTTGTCCATCTTGCCATATTTTGCAGTGGAAAATATGGATCTGGTTTAAATCCTTCAATCCATTGCAGCTTCCAGTTAATAGCTGTGATAACTCCTCAAGTTCTTTTTTTGTATGTGACTTTGACACGTCGGCTTTTCTTGTTTGCTCATAAAGAGCTCTGGATACTAAACACAGGGATGGTGTTTCCACCCAATGGCAAAGCTGTTAAATGCCATGTATTCAAATACTGTATGTTTTGTGGGTCTAACCCAAATCCTGTGCTTTCTATGTCTGATTGACCATTGACTTTGAGTATGAAAATCCTGGTCTACAGTTGTTGCTGCTGATACATTTGGTGGAAGTTGTTTGTTTAGCATCCATTAAAAAGATCAGTAGACTTAAAGTAATTAATTCCTACAAACATCATTCACCCTTCACAAAATGCCTGCTCAGGATATAGAATAATAATGAAGAAACATAGCTTACTGTTTTATGTTGTGCTTCATGTAAAATTATTCAGCCAACCTTTTCTATAATGAATATGTATAATAGATCTTTAACTCGTCACAGGTCTAATCATAAATGGAAAACAGAAAAGATATCATGTCATTCAAATAGATCTAATTAAATTAATTGGTTCATTTAGAGCTCTGCCACTTCTTATGCATTTTCCCCCATTTCATTTTGGCTGCAGTTTCATCTCATGTCCTTCATCCCAGCTGTTTTCCAGTTTATTTACCAGATCAGTTTCACAGTGAATAAATGTTTGAGATATTTTTCCATCCCTGTTTTAGAAAATACTATAAAATGTGTACAATTATTTGTGAACTGGACCAACTTTTCCCCACTATGCACTTGAAAATGAGTTCTAACTGATGAGCTGATATTAATTTGCAGCTTGCGTAAGCAGGGCCAGTATAATAAAGCTTCTTCAAAGGCTATTAGCTACAAACAGGATGAATTTGTCAATTCAATGCCCAGGCAAACTGTACTCACTTCTCACGTGTGCCTGTGTGCCTTTATGTTCCTTGGAATGGCACTAGCTCTTTTCAAATACTCTGTCCATTTCTCAGTATGAAAATTGTTTCAAACTTCATTAGTCATGCTAAAAAAACTTCTGTCACCAGAGCACATCCAATTACACAGTTTCAAAATATGTATTTATTTCTAACTGTATTTGTCCTCCAGAGTTCATGCATGTATTTGATTAATTATCTCTGAAACTCATGTGAAACTCTTGCAAGGGCAGTCTAAAAAAGCTTGGTTTATGTGTGTTCCAGCACTTCTCTGAGAAGCATTCCTAGTGCAGATTCATGAAATGTCTAAAACTTAGGTACAAATAAGGTGTCCAAATTGGGAAGACTTCCAATCTGTGTGTTTTCTAAAATGGATTATACTCATAATTTAAACCCACAAAAAACTATAGAAACTGGCCAGGCGTGGGTAAGTCATGGTGACTGACAGACTATCCAGCTGTTCTGTATAAACAGATAAACAGGATAAACCCACCTGACCTGTCTTTCTTGATAAGTTGTTTCCAAGTGCTAACTTTTGTCTTCTAGTCTTCTATAAGACACTGACAAAAAGGAAAGGTAGTCTGCTTTTTCTCTGATATCCCTCTAGCAATATGTGTGAAACATTTCATTTTCATCTGAGTTGCTGAGATGCCCTGTTGCATTTTGTATAAATATAAAAGCAAAAAGGTTTTTAATTTTATAGTGATATGCAATTGAGATACAGTTTAATGAAGTCTTTCAAACATTTTCATTTTTCTTCTTTAAAAAAAGTATCAGAACTTTAAACTGTAGTTTATTATACCTGTTATTAAGACATATTATAGGTTAGTGCATTTCTCTTTGAAGATTTAACCAACCAGAAGTTAAGCAAATTCCCTCTACATATTCAGGCACATCCATGTAAGGGCTCATTCCTTCTCTGACAGCATGTGCATGTGAAAGGTCTGACTTGCACAGGACACATTTGAAAGCAGTGTAAAGGTGGTAAGCCTCTACTCAGCCACTTGCTATTCCATGAAGGAAGAGCAGGAGCCACAGGAGTAGCCCACAGGTAGTTCTTCTGCCCCAGGAACCTCACTATCAGTGACAAAAATGCCCTTCATCTCACTCAGCTTTCCTTGCAACTGGAACTAAGCATGTGTGGGGTGCCTCATGAGCACTGCACTTCATTTCTTTTTCATAACTAACATGTTGCTGTCCCTCATTGTGACAAGTAGAAATGGAATCTTAATGTGAGGCCATTGTGTGAGGTGAAACCTGGGTGTTTTAGTCATGCCATGGGTGCCTCTTACAGGTGCTCCTACGGGGTTCTTAAGAAAGAGGGTAACAGGATGAGGATTGTGAGCTATGAGCTGTTATGATGGGCTTGTTTCATATTTTCTAGTTAAGCCTCTCCTGTTACAGAATGCTCCCAAGTCAATAGACCTCAATACTTGCTCTAGGGGCTGTTGTACTGCATAGGCGTCAAGTAAGTCTCAAAGAATGGTGAGATGGACTTCATTGCTTCATGGACTTGTGCTGTCATGAGGGCTTCAAACTGGCTTGAACAAAATAAATAATCACTGCAATAGAAGAATTAAAGAAGAATTAAAGAAGAACAGTTTTTTTCTAGAAGGATTATGAATCTAGTACAGAACTGTGGCTACTTAAGAATGAATTTGTAAATAGATGCAGGCCAACTGAAACTACAGTTAAAGCTGTTATGTATACTCTGGAGGAAGACAGGGACTGGCCCCTGGTGCTGAGGATTGCACCTGTCTCTGACAAATAGCTTTACTAATTCTAGTATGCAACAAAGGTTATGGTTTCTTGTTTATGGCTATTTGGGCATTTACATTTAGAGGAAAAGCCTTGCTACTCCTGTGGCAGCTGTAGGCAGCCTGCTTTGTGTGTTTTAGAGAATTGTGTTCATGTACCCTTTGATGACACAGGGGAGTTTTTTCTGTTTATTTCATTTTTGGCAGTTGCTTCATACAACTTCAGACATTGTGACTTCAGACTCTGTGACTTTCAGATATGAGATTGCAATAAGGCAACTCTACATCACTGATGTTCTTTATTTTCAGTGTAAAGTGTAAAACCTTTTTGGACGACAAGTTTGCTTCAAATTATTAACAGGCTTACTTGATCTGTTTTCTTTATCCACCTTTATTGTCATTGTTATTATTATTTTCTTCTCACAGGTTATTCATCAGCTTAGACTTTCCGAGAATGAGAGTGTGGCTCTACAAGAGCTTCTAGATTGGAGGAGAAAGCTGTGTGAAGAGAGAGAAGACTGGCAGCAAATATTGCACAATACGGAGCAAAGAATCACAGCCCCACCTCCACCCCCTTGTAAGAAGCCGACGCTGCTGAAGAAGGTAGAAGATACCTCCTGCAACAGACTCTCTTCAGGCATATGGGATACCACCATATGATTCAGATGTGTGTTTGCAGACTGTTAGGAATGGAACCATCTAATGACTTCAATATGCACAATCAGCAAGTTTTCTTCCCTTCACAAAACGTGCAGGGAGTTTTTACAAGCACTAATTCAATAGCACAGGATGGAGGAGCTGTTAAGATCTGTCATGTGTGTGTACATGTGTGTGTTTGTTCTTTTCATATATACATGTATACATATATGTTTGCACCAGCAAGTATATATATATGTATGCATGTGTATATACACATGGAGACAAGCTGCACTATAAGTACTTGGTTTAAAAGTACAAAACAGTCACTTAAGAGTTCTCCCATGGACAATGAAGAAACTATGTTAAGCAGATGATGATGGGAAGAAGTGACTGACAGACATTTTGGGAGATCAGGAAAGTCTGTGTGCACACTGTACAGCTGTTTTATACAGTACAAAAATATGTTTCTTGTTCCCTAATGAATGGTTTTATTATATTACATGTATACATATATATATATTTCTTTGTAGATGTCTGTGTTCCATGGAGATTATTTACATGTTTATTTCTGGTGTTTTATAACTTCATGCAATTGGTGCTGTCGTTCTTTCTTCAAAATACAGGTAATAAATTCAGTACTTGCATTTTTCTTTCATAGATTATCTTTAACAATATACCAAACAGTTTCAACACTGTGTTATTTTTTTCAGAACCGGCAATATTCTTTCTAAAATCCAATCCTGAAATTCTTGCAAAGCTCCTATGTGCAGGAGTGGTTTGGTGCTGTTCACAGTCATGAATTAGAGACCATTACTTCTTTGTGATGGAGCTGCATTTCTGAATGTGGGAACTGTGAATTTTGAAGTTACATCTCAAATCTTATTTCATTCTGGGTTATGTAAAATAATGAGGCATTCATTTTGATGATAAGTGTGGTTTGAAATTCATACCTGATTATGCATAAGGTCAGGTGTCAGTGGAAAGATACATAATGGTAATGAGGTATCAAAATAGGTCTGTCATTTACTGTTACAAGCCAGAAGGCTTTTCAGAGATGGGTATATCAAAGGATTATGTCCTTATTATGGTAGCACAGTGATGCATTTATACTTCAAATTTCATGTAATGAAATGGTTTCAGAAACTGCAGCATTCTAGTTAGTGTAGATGAGTTCTGAGCAGTAATATTAATTTATGAAAAACATGCTGCTGGAATCTTATTAGTTATTGCCCAGCACTCTTTGAAATACTGCTTTGCCACTAAAAGGTGTAATTTATATATATTTAAAGGTACTTTTCTGGGGCTACTTATTTTAAGTTCTTGGAGTATGCAGAGCCAGTGTGGAACCCTTTTCTTGGTTGTTTGTCCCATTCCTATTGAGATCCAGGAAAAAGTGTTTCCAGTTTTGCAAGCAGATAGAAAACAAATACTTTCAAATATAGGCTGGGTCTAACATGGTGTGCTCACTCTTGCTTGGAAGTTGATGGAAAAGGAAAAAATCCATAGAGGTGCAGGTTTTTCCATCATGTTTGACAGAAGTTTCAAGCAGGCTGAATAGCAAAAAGTAATGACATGCTTGTTTGTTTGTTTATACAGGGAAGCAGCAAAACTCAAATTGTTCCCGTGAGTATCATCAAGCTGTAGGCAGAATTAAGCACCTTCTCTTGCTGGAGATTAAAACAGACGTATTGAGTGGACAAGGAAGGGGAGACACCAAGTTAACTCAGAATTTTACTTTGTTACCCCTGTTAGCTTCACAGAAGTCCTCTATGTAAGATTATCCATTTCTATTTCACGGAGAATGAGAAGCTCTAGACTCCAAATCTTACCTTTGACTGATGTAAATGGCCACAGATAATGACTTTATCCAGGAGGGACAGGTAACCCCTGTGAGTGAGGTTATGCACAAAACATCTCTCACCTGCTACACAATTATGTCAGAATGAGGCTGTGCCTGGAAGAACTGAGTTTTCTGTTTTTTGCTCAGATAACCAGGGACACACAGAGTCCCCTCTGTGAGTGCAAAATGAAACCGCTCCAGAACTGGATGCAGGAGAGCTAATTAACCTGACCTTGCAGCTATTTTGCTTCCAAGATGCAGGTTGTTATCCCTACATGGCACAGCATCCCCTTCTGCAGCCACAACAACGTCTACCCAGGCAGCCTAGCAGTGCTGAGCACCTCAGTGCACTGAGACATGCAGACATGCCCCGAGGCTTATCACTCCCCAAATGGGCCTGGCAAACAGCCCTCTCACAAGCTCTATCATATTGCTAACCCTAATGCTCGCTGGCTGGCTTGGCCACTGGTAGCAATCAATCCACAGCAGCCTGGATGTTTAAGACAAGCTGTAAAAACTGACTGAGAAGCCAGTTTAGATCATGCCAAAATCCCTGCTGCTGCAGTGAACTTGCTCCCAGTCACTTAGCTCTTTGTAAGGTGAGCTTGTCTATCTCCAGATGACACTGTTGTCATTGCTGCACTTGGAATGCGGGAGTACCCAGAGGGGAGAAAATGCATTTGTCAAATGGAATTTAAAATGGGAACCAGTATAAACATTATCCTACTTGCAGTCCTTACTACAAGTTGTGTTAGAACTGTGAGCAGACTCAGCAGCTCAACTGCAGGAGCCCAAATGAGGTTTTACGGAACTTTTTTGGTACTCGTGCAAAGTCCATACTGTGCCCTATTACAGCAGTATGAACAAGTGTGGGAAAAAAGATATGTAGATTTTCTAGCATTTTCATCAACACAATTACATGGGAGAAGCCAGTACACCCCCGATTCTAGCAATCTGATTCTACAGACTATGAGCAAAGCAGATTATAATCCCCTGTGCAGAAGGCCTTCGTGCTAATTTTTGCAAATTTAGGTAAAACAGATTTTCTGGGGCTGTTCTTTAAAGCTTGTCACCACAGTGCAATATGACAAACTTAGAAGACTTTTTTTGTTTTGTTTCAATTTTCTTTCTAATTCCAGGTTACATAATGGCTAGCTTTTTACTTGGAAAGATTTTTCATGATATTCCATTAAAGTACAGTACTGCAGGAATAAAGTACTTGCTTTCAAACATGTTTTAAATATTTCTCTAAGGGCAGCAAGACACTCTAGTGTGACTTATGATGTCATAATTCACACCTAGTGTGTTCATTGGTCTCTTGGCCTTTGGCCTCGTGCCTAACAATGCAGTTGGTAGGGAATTATTATACCATAATTCACACCCCACTGTGTCTTATTGCTTAAATAACCATACCCCCAGAGGTGTCTTAAAACTACCATTAAAGTTTATATTGTGTATCAAAATGTGTTTACAGGGCTGGAAAAATATACTATTGACATTTTGAAAGGTTGAGAAGTAGTTTTAGCAGAACTGTACAGTGCTTGTAAATTAATCTCCCCAGTGGAGTATGCACCAGCCAATTACAGTATTTCTTTAGTGTATGAAGTCCTGTCTTGCACATTAAAATAGCTTAGAAATTAAAAAAGCCTTATGAAATTAATATTCTGAAGGGGAAGATTAAACTCTGTGGGCATGCTAGTGCCCTTAATATCCAGCAAAAAAATCTAAAATATATTTATATTTGCAATAAAGCAATTTCAGGATGCTGGGATTATCATCAGATAATCACTCCTCCACACTGTGCCTTATTGCTTAATTTTTAATATGTGAAAAAAACGAAACGCCTAACAAATCAATCTGTCCTTCAGCATAAGGTAAGAGGAATCAGATGCATTTTACACTTTAAAAAGTCATTGGTCTTAAAGCCAAGGGAATTATGAAACCATATTAAGCCACAGTAAAAGAAAAACAACATCTATTGGCAGGAAAAATTTTATAAAGCTTGTATATCTTACTTGTTACTCCTGAAAAAGCACTTGGTGTTTTTTAGTTGCTGTAGTTACATTCCTGTTGCAGTTTTTAAGCAAAACTTTGTTTTTTAAAACTGATTTAGATGTTCAGAGAAATACATGCACCGATATTTTTCAAAAGATCTGTGTACAGCATGAAGTGATAAGCCTTTTAAATTTTTGTATTGTTTAGAAAACAATAGTATGATTGTTGAGTAAGTGAATTGCATTTACCTCTTTTTTTTTCTTTTTTTTTTTTTTTGCCAGTGATCCTTTTTTATTCTGAAAGGTTTAATTACTTTCATTAATAACTTTATTATACTGCAGATCCTTTGTGTGTGGGACAAAAAAATTCATTAACTTGCCAAGAAAGCATAATAGATTGTAGCATAGTTCTAAAGTGATAGTAATAGCCATATTAATTGTAGCTTTTAATTCTGCTGTATAGTATTGGCATCCCCAGTAATCCTGTTATTCTTATCTCTATAAGGCCTGCTAATATCTGAAATGCTCTGAGGAACTTTAAGTAAGTTTTGCCATTCACTTGTTAAATAATAAATGTAACTAAACTCTGTACAAATCCGTTTTCCAGAATGGTATTAAACATTTCACGACTTAATGTTTTAAATATATAATTTTTAAAAAGAAACCACCACCTGAGCATAACTATTTGACAGTGGCTGAACGAAATAGAAGAAAATGCTTTTCTTCCAGTTCTGCTGTTCTCTGTATACTCAGGACTTTCCTTTTGAGAAGAAATAAATAAATCCCAGTGCTGGTTTATACTGCGGCTGTGAGAATTAGCTCATTAGCAAAGACTGTCTGTCCTCCCCACTGTGGTTTGCCTTTTCACCAACCCATGAATGTATGCTGGATCTGGTCAAATCATGCATTTTGCTGTGAAGTGTCATAGGCAAAAGTTCAGTGAAGTCATGGTTTCACTTTTTGTGGATTTTTTATTTATTACAGTAAATGAAACAATCTCATCTTAAATTAGACATATTTATTTCAACCTTAATTAGCTTGGTTTGGTTCTCATATATGTGAATAAAGTCCCTTCTTAGCACTTTCCAATTTCCTTTCCTGTCAACTTAGCTTAATTTTCAATCAGACTTTTATGATAAAAAAGAAAATGTTATAAAATGAAATTACAGCATAACCTTTATGATTATATTTTGGAAAATATCCTTTAAAATATTGAAATAGAATATTTCAGTATTTCAGAGTGTTTTTTACCTATTCCAATTGAAATTATGTGTTGGATGTGGTCTGAATTTACAAATAATTTCAACTCTTCACAAGCATACATTTTCATAAATCCACTCTTCTCTGAAAAGACCAGACTAATGGGTATTTTTTTTTGTTTTGAGATGCAGAAGAATTTCTGAGGTCTTTTGAAGTATCAGCAGGGAAAATTTGACAAGCATAGGTAGATTGCTGTCATAGCAATGTTCATGTTAGGGTTATTAGCTAATGCTTGTGTCTTCACTGTGTTTTATTTGGGCTCTAGCCCCTCCTCAGTCTACCTGGATATCCTGTCACCTGTCTCCTGATACTTATTAGAATACAGAAAGAAAAGTGCTGAATCTGTCATCTACTCTCAGAGAAAGGGGAGAAATTGTTGCAGACTTTTCCTAATTAAAGCTTAATGTAAATTACTCACGTTTCCAAAAATGAGTATTGGAATGCAACTTTCTCACTGTCCAAATGTGACCAAGCCACTAGGCTTGAAAGCTGTGGCAATAAAATAGCCACAGTTATTAAATTAATTTTTATGCAGATATAGCTCCTCTATCTCACAACAGTACAACTTGGTGGTCAGGAAATAATTTCAAAAACTAGGGGACCTGATTATGTATAATTTTGGGAAGACAACTCCATGTGGTTTGTTTGAATTAAAACGATCTCTAGCTGATTTTTAGTGCAGACCCTCCCTAGAAGAGTGGTCAGAGTCTTACAAATCAGATAGGCAGGCAAGGAGTTGCCTAATCTGATAGGACTAAGGTAGGAAAACATTCATCAGTGGATGGGTAAGTTTGGGTAAATGCTTTGGAAATTTCCAGATATCATGACCTTCCTCATGGTTCTGACCAGTAGCCTGAATATAGATTTGGTCTAAATTCTTGCCTAATGAATCTAGTCACAATCAGTCAATGCAGTTAAAAATATCTTGAATAGAAATTACTCCTCTAGTCATCTAAATTTATATTTTAGTAACATGATTACTGAAAGTATTTATTCATGTCTAGCTTTTAATAATGTAGTTGCCATGTCTGCAATATGAATTTAGCAGTTAGAAAAGGGAAAAAGTACAAAAGACAATATGCAAATAAATGCATTTGAAACATATCTTCTGTGTTCATGCGGAGACTGAGGCTCCTTGGGCTTTAGAATTATCATAAGTAACATGGTAGATGTCAAATCATCTAAGATCAAGACAATGTCCCAAAAGTAGCTCTCTAAAGTTTAAAGACTTCCTTAAGCTTCCGTCCCATGTAATTCCCTGAGTTCTCAGCAGGCATGAGTATTTACCCAAGTCAGACATCATGCAGCCTGGAAAGAGTGCATCTTTTGTCTCCTGGGGGAGACAAACACCCCGACCTCAGCTTCTCTGAGGTGGGAAAGACATTCTGTTTAGTTGATCAAAAGCAAAATGATGGAGGATTTGTATCAAATATCTCATGTAAGTGTGCTTGCTTTTTTGGACAAGATATAACACTCTGTAGCAAGCTTATTTGTTCAACAGAGAGGTGTGTTTGTAGTTGGGGAATGTGAGTACTTTAAGTCCATGATTTTACAAAGATCTTCAAGTAAGTTCAGGATTTGACTGTAGCTGATTTTTGTGGTCCAGAGATGATTTACTTATTTCTGTGCATGTACAAGAGTCTTGCCAACATTCAAATAAGATCTTCCAATAAAAAAAAAAAGAAAAGAAAAAAAAGAAAAAAAGAAAAGTATTTATCTAGTGTTTTATGTAATCCCTGTATAGGAATAAAAGGCCAGATCCTAGTGAGGATTCAGTTTCTGTAAGGAAATTATACAAAACTTGCCTTTTAGGTGCCTTGTTTCTGGAGAGGTAGGCAGAATTAAACTGAGTTTCCATATTAGCTATTCTGGGCTTCCAGTTCCTGACTCCATCTGACTCCAAATTTCTCATCATGAAAGAGGTACTGTTCTCAGAGGAGAAAAGGAGAATCATAGAGTTTTTTAGGTTGGAAAAGGCCTCTGAGATTGAGTCTGACAGTAAACCAAGCACTGCCAAGTCCATCACTAAACCATGTCCCGAAATGTCACATCTACAAGTCTTTTAAATACCTTGAATCTAAACCTCCCTGGCACAACTTAAGGCCCTTTCCTCTCATCCTGTCACTTGTTACTTGTGAGCCTGCACCTCACCACAGCTTCTTTTCAGAGACTTGGAGAGGGTGATAAGGTTGGATTCCTTTACTGCGAAGGCAGGCTATTAAAGATTCTTGTCCCCACGGGTAAAGCTGCTTCCTGCCCAATCAGCTCCCAACCTGTTCTGTTATGTAGGGGTTTCCCACTGGGAATCCAAATTTTTAATTTGTTTTCTAAAAATGTTAATGTTCTGCCAGCCCATTCCTTCAGGCTGCCAGCATCCACTGACACATCAGCCACGTCCTCCAGAGATATGCTGAAGCATTGACGCCTCTTCATCTTGCTGCATACACAGAATTTGCTGTGTATTACACACAAATGTATTGATTGTACAGCTCATTAATAAAGATACCATTTTCCTTAGTGTTAACCCGGAAGGAAAGCTACTATGCAGTTGACAGCTGGCTTTATTCTGTTGTAATACACTTTGAAGCTGGTGGTCCAGCTCATTTGTTACCAAAAATGAAGTCCACCTATCCAAATGAAATCTCATCAGTTAGATTGTGGGCTGCTCTCATTGACAGCAACCTTGGTTCACAGTAAGATAGATAAAGAAATGTCTGAAAATAAGTTCCAAGAAAGTAATCATTGGCAAACTGGCAGGAAGGAGAGTTCCACAATGATTCACTTCTTAAGAATGATCTCAGACCCACTTCTTTTCCAAGTATTTATTATTTGAACAGAAGAAAAACTTATATAAAACTAAGGATGGCACCAAACTCAAATGAGCTTATAAGAATGCTGGGCCAGAATTCACAATGATAATGAAAAATTGCCAAAGGTTCTCCCGCAGAGTGGGAATGTAAGAGATGCTCATTTAGCCCTCAGTGGAGAAAAGAATGCCCACTGTCTGAGACATGACAGGGCTTCAAGACTCAAAGCTCTCTAGAGAGAGAAAAAATCAGTTTTGGAAGACCATGTCTAGGAACTGAATATAGTCTGGTGGAGTCTGTGTGTACTGTGCTGAGACAGCGATCTATGGCAAGCAGCACTCGGCATGAAACAAAATGTATTGTCATAAATGTGGTATTGCATGGAGATACACTTTGAGAATGTGTGTGTGCATGTGTCTCTTATACTGTCTGTAAACTTAACATGTTCTCATCAGGTGTTGCTACAAATAAAGCCCTTAGGAACACTGAGATCCCAATTCAAACTTGACAAAAGCTCTGCAAATTCTATTCCATATTCTATATGTTTTCATGTGTTAGAAATGTTTTCCTTTCCCTGTACAGTCCACAATAGCTCCAAATCCTCTTATTTGGAGAAATAATACTTCCTATGTCTCCCTCTGCTTTTCATACATGGAAATAATAGGTGGGTGAGAGTTCTGAAAGAAGATAAAACAAGATTTAGCTCTGTTTGGGTACAATCAGAGAATATATCAAAGGTACCACTGGACAGGAAAGTAGTTTCATAAGGTCATCACAGCTGAAAATTAGGAAGCAAGTGATTTTATCTCTGTCCTTGTTGCTAGTTTTTTCATACATTTTTTCATACATTTAAGTTACAAGCAATGACTTAAATTATGACAAGGAATCTTAGAACCATGGAATTCTTTAAGCCAGAAAAGACCTGAGGAAAATGTTCTTGAAACTGCCAAGAGCCAGGAGTCATCTTTTTATCCAGATACTGCTATTACAAGATCAATTTTGCTTTGTTGCAGCCTTGACATGAAGGCAGATGAAGATAAGATTGAGAGCAGCCCTGAGGAGAAGGACTTAGGGATGTTGGTTGACAAGAAGCTCAATACGACCCAGCAATGTGCAGTGACAGCCCAGAAAGCCAGCCCTGTTTGGGGCTGCATCCAAAGCAGTGTGGGCAGCAGATCAATGGAAGCGCTCCTCCCCCTCTACTCTGCTCTTGTGAGTCTCCACCTGCTTTGCTGCATCCAGCTCTGGGGTCCCCCGCACAGCAAGGACATGGAGCTGCTGGAGTGAGTCCAGAGGAAGATGGTCAGAGGGCTGGAGCTCCTCTCTTATGCACACAGGCTGAGAGAGCTGTGGTTGTTCAGCCTAGAGAAGAGAAGGCTCCAGGGTAACCTTACAGCACCTTCCAGTACCTAAAGGGGGCTATGAGAGAGGTGAAGAAGGATTTTTACAAAGGCTGTAGTGACCAGACAAGGGGTAATGGCTTTAAACTGATAGAGGGTAGGTTTAAGTTAGATATGAGGAAGATATCTACTGTGAGGGCTGTTGAGACACTGGAACAATTTTCCCAGAGGTATTGTGGATGCCCTATCCCTGTAAGTATTCAAGGCCAGGTTGGATAGAGTATTTGTGCTCCCATGTCTAGTGGAAGGTGTCCCTGTCCATGACAGGGGGGTTGGAGCTACATGATCTTCCACACCATACCATTGTGTGATTCTAATATACCACCCTTCCAAAATGATAAGGTAAATCTTTAATCATTCAGCTTTTCTCAAAGTTAATGAGATTGCTAGCTATGGGTGAACTGTAATAGCTCTCTAGCAGGTGATGAAGCCATGAACACATTTCCCCACAGGATTTCAAACTGCCAACAAGTTGTAGCAAAAGTGCTCACTTTGTTCAAGCATTGAATGTTGTCCTATATATAGAACTCAAAAGACATGCTGCTACTGCTTTCATAAATGTTCTTCTGAATTATAAATGGTTACTTAATAGATATGAGAATGTCTCTCACTTTTACTGAGATTAGTTGGTCTTGAAGAGGCTACTTCATTATCAGAAACAAGTGGGAACCACCCTAGAAAATCTTTCCCACACCTTGTTGGGGTCAAGTGACTAGCTCTGAGAACTCATTATAGCTTCTAATAAAAGCACAGCTCCTTGCTTCTAATTGCAGAACCTACTTCAGACAATTCCTAATTTAAACACATGTAAACACAGAGGGATATAAAACCCACAGGTTATGACCCAAGAGCACTTCCACTGTCATTCAGACACATAGAAGTTTCTGATTTCAATTTGATCATTGACCTCCATAGAAGTGAACTTTATGCAAAATGTGCCCTGAAAACTTTTGTAGGCAAGATGCTTGTGGTTTTTGAAGTTTTATTTTCCTCCCTGATTAAAAAGCAAGAGTCAGTAAAATAACCCTGTTTAAAACATCAAACATGTAGTTAAGTGCAAATGTGGAGAGGTGAGAAATCAGGTCCTGCACAGATAAAGATTTGGAAGTCATGAGTGTTTTTGCTGTAGATTGTACATGATGTGGTTGAAAATTACTGCTGAAGGATAGCTTGGTTCTGAGAGTTGACAGGAATCCTTCTTGCTTCACAGGTATGTTCATTCCATATGTTTAGTTTTACCTGCTCTTTTCAAGAAAAAATAAACAGTTTAGCTACTTTTAGAACTCCTGAACAGATAACATGTAAACAAATAGCTCTGCAACTTTTTTTCTAGCTATGCTTCATCATTCTACTTCAGCTCAGTTGGATCGCTGAGACTTATTGCAGTACAAATCAGGATAACTACTGATCATCAATTTATTCTCAAAAATTGAAGTCTGCATGTGTTCAGTAAGCCAGTCTCAGTGGTTGTGAAAAATACTTCTTTTGTTCATCAACAATCTGATGCAAGACAATGTGTTTCCCTCATTGACTCTCACCTCCTACCCAGTCAGAAATAGTCATACACACTTCTACTGTGCTGTTCCCTGTGTGCAACAAGACATGTACTAATATGTTTGAGGTACCTGTTGAACACACTTGATGCTTCAGATTCTTTTACAGTATAAGAGTCGTAACTTCTGTAGCATCATTAGTAACGGTGGTAAACTCACAGCTCAGTGACTGATGTGAACTGTTAGTACACATTATATTCTGAAGCATTGGGATTAGAATGAAACCTCTTTCCCAGTCATACAGAGCGCTGTGCACTCATGCCCATCATGTTATGAGGAATAAGTTTCAAACCTGTAATCTTGTGACTATGAAACAATATCTTCACTTTGAGCTTACCTGAAGGGAAATGTATACTATGAAATAAGAAATTAATAACATTAACCAAAAAGCTTATTAGATGCAAAGAAATGGGCAAGACAATAAATAAAAACAACTTGAAACATTTCTGCTTTCAAATTCATATCACTTTTAATTAAAATTGAAGTTTTTGACTTTCAGTATCATAATAAAATGGAATTGAAGAAACATGTCTACTTCATTATGTGTAGCAAAAAAGGATTGACAATAGAGAAATATTTTCCACCTCTCATGTGGATATGGTCATTATTTATTGGAGGCTGTTTTGCAATGACCATCTGTCAGTAAGCACTGAAAACATTCAATCATGCTGGCTGTTACTGTTAAAATGCCACAATCACTGACTGCTGTGAGGGATTAATAGGGGTTTTTTGGGTTGTTTTTTTGTTTTGTTTTGTTTTTTTGTTGGTTTGTTTGTTTGTTTGTTTTTTCAAGAAACAACTGACATATTTAGAAGGCCAAATTAGCTCTCATTGAAGTTGGTATAAATCCTGAACTGCTCTGCTGGAATCCAGGTATCATCTCTAGATTTATAGAAAGATAGCACACGTCAGTTATTGACCCGGACCTTTAATGGGAGGATATCAGGGAAGGAGCTCCTTTTCAATTTTGATTTTTTTAAATACCTGTGGCAAAAAATAAAATGTTTAATTAATTTGGATAATGAAAAAAACTGATGCCATATTTTTTTCCCACATTGAAGGGATAGCTCTGAATTACTATCTGCTATTCTGCAGAAAGGTACATATAGGGGTTTTTTTGAGAGTTTCTGTTTACAGTTGTTCATTGAGTTGTTTGTTTGAATGTTGCATCACATTTCTTTGTGCACTTGGTTTGGAGAATGGATGTTCAAAGGAACCAGCAGCTGCAGTCAGAGACACAGAATTAAAACTGGGAGTAATTCTGCACAAACCAGAATAATTAAACCCTCCAGGGAAAGTCTGGAATGAGATACATTCAAATGCAGCCATGTGATTACAAGTGCACCAATAACAATTTTTTAATATATATAAAGGGAAGCAGTTCCCTCAGGGTGGCAGAATGAGTGAGAAATATGGCCTATACATTGAAGGTCATATGCAACACAGGGGTGGGAAAATATATCTTAATTGAAACCCCCCTCTCCATATCTTTTATTATGACCGTGAGTTATAATTACTTATAACTTATAATGCTTGACTCAGTTAATGATTTAGTTAGTAAGTATCAGACATTTTAACTGAAGGAGGAACAGGAAGATAAAAGGAGGGAGTGATGGGGGAACTGTAGTCTTGAATGAAATTGAGTATCTCCAAGGAGTCTTTGGAAACTGACAAATTCTTTTTGTTTCTTGGGCCCCTGAGGAACCTACCAATGCTCAGCATTTCCCACAGAAGGATCTGATATGTAAGGTAGCTGCTCCTTAAGATTGTTACCTCATAAATCCTCATTCCCTTCTTGAATCCCATCTCTGATTTCCTCTTTGGTGCCATGCTGAAAAATGCTGCATGGCATGCAGACATTTGAAACAGCTAAGCTGTGCGCAAGTCTAATGCTCCCCCCTGTTTCCAAAGCCCCCATCACAAGGTGGTCAGATCTTGCAACAGGCTGCCCAGGGAAGCGTCACCATCCCTGGAAGTGTTCAAGAAACAACTGCACGTGGCACTTAGTGCTGTAGCTTAGTTGACTGTGTTTGGTCAAAGGCTGGACTCAATGGTCTTGGAAGTCTTTTCCAACCTTGATGAATCTTTGATTCTGTATGTGAGACAGGAGTCAAGGCATGAGCATGGAAGGAACAAGAAAAGGGAATATCTTAGCACGCAGCTTGACAGAAAGGGCACAGTCCTGCATGTTCCTTCCCTCATTTCTTACATGGCCAGCATGGAGTGGGAGGAGAAGGAGAGGAAGAAATTAATCTATGTCATGCAGCCTGAAAAAATCATGGTCATTATAATGGCATTTGCCTGTACCCACAGGTAGCTAGGTGTGAGTTGTTAGATGAACAGCCAAAAGCATTTACTTTGAAACTTGTTATGTCCAGATCTTCACAACTTATCAGTTCCCAGAAGCAAAGGTCTCCTGAAAGCAGCTGCACTTGCCCACGCCTGTGCCCTTGTCTCAAGAAAGCATGACAGCCACTCTCCCAAAGGGCTACCAGTAGTAGTTGACAGGTACAGGTAGTTTTTTGCAGCTGCATGAAACTACCTGTCCTTAGAGTATTAACCTTTCAGTGGTTTGACCACATGCAACCTTATGACACACTAGCATTTTATAGGATGTGTAGACCTGGAAAGATTACTTGACCAGTTTGTAACATGAATGCATCCTTTGCCTTACTTCTTTCCCAGTTTATGAGCTTCCCAGCTGATGATAATTCATCCAAACCTGTATACCACTCACAGTTTTTTGTCAGCCATTCATCTAAACAAATTATATCTTGGCAGTCAAGCTCCACAGTTGGTCATTTTTGTAAGCATGTGACTGGTCCACTAAGTCACAAGGGATTGCTTCAGTTTCTTGCTCAGATGACATGAGCCTTGTAAACACAAGCTTGATTAGGTTACTTGGCTTTGAGTCACAGGTTGACAAAAGTAGGAGCATGATAAGAAGGGCAATCCCACAAGCAAAAGACAAGGACAGGTTTATTAGCCAGTTGCCCTCAGGTGCAACTTTCACTTTAAAGGTAGTAAAGATTCAAGGAGTCCTAGGCAGCAGATTTCCAAAGGGTTGCGGTTCTGAGTATTGAGAAGAATTTTTCAAAAGGTTTGTAAATCCACAGCAAAATTATTTATGAGAGTAACAGTCAATAAGCCCAAAAGAGTTCCCAAAGAAATTATGCTGTATCTTTTCATTTACATGAATATTGCTTTCAACTTCTTATGTGACTGATAACTGCTAAAATAATATACAGGACAGTGTATTTACTGTGCTTTTGTTACATTATACATTATACATTATACATAGTCTGACACCATAGGGCTGATGAGCTGTCCTAGGTTAAGATGTGACACTGTATGACATTCAGCTTCTGTGATATGATGAAGTAATGTGACATGACATGAGCATATGCCATGAACCAAAGGTCAGAATAGATTCAAATAGATACACCTGCTTTCAGCCTGACCAGTCACTGCCAATTTGTAAAGTCTTCCAGACCACGCACATATTTCTGACAACAATTGATGGTCATGACATAGATGTATTAATTCACTGGCAGAAAACCTTACCACCTACTTATCCATAACATCTTCCCATCTAATGGAAATTGATTAGAAAACATTTCTTCTCCTCAGAAGTTTTACTTACTTGCATATTTAATTTTGGGCAGCTGTCTGTGCCAGATTCAGAGAGATCATACCTATACTGAAGGGCAGAATATCTCCGTCTCAATATCCACTACTGGCTTCCAGAGGAACAATGAATATATTGACTTTACTCATATGGCCTGAGGGGTCACTTATTCTATGCTGCATGTCCTTGATGGCACCCTACTTCACTCAGTCCCGAACCCCCCATTCATTTAGGGGATTTGTTGAAACTTGCTGCCACTGTCATTTTGTATGTCTTAATGTGCTTTGGCTGAAGACCACAGCCTGAGGAGGAAAGGCAGATGGTATGTGACTAGATTCAGTTTCAGGGATGCAGAAGCTGGCAGGCACTTTTACATCCCACAACTTCAGCAGAGCCAAAGGGACTTACCAAAACTGGGACTTGCACAGAACACACAGACACCCAAGGCTAAAGCTGTGATCCTGCTCAGCTGTTCAAATTTTGCTAAATTCCATTTCAATATTTCAGTTTAAAGTTTTCCAAATACATTGAGTAACACCTCAGTTCATGCACAGCCCTGCTCAAGTCTTGGCAGATGGAAATAAGACAGTCTCTATTCTGCAGCACTGACAGAAAATTATAAAATATGGCTGGACCTTGTCATATGTGTCCTATGGAAACTCAGAGTTCTTTCAAATGCAAAAATCTTTCACAATATTGCAAAAAATAGGATGTTGGAGGTCAGCAAGCCAGATCATCCTTTCATGTACTGAGTCAGGGCCAATAAGATCTACTCTCTGCAGGTCTCCACTGACCACAGAATCATGGAATCATTGAATCATAGAATAAACCTAACTGGAAGGCACTTACAAAGATCATCCAAGTCAACTCCAGGTCCTTCACAGGACAACACCAGGTATAACACCATGCACCTGAAAGCATTTTCCAAGCACCTCTTGAACTCTGTCAGGCTTGGTGCTGCGACCATTTCCCCAGGGACTCTGTTCCAGTGCCCAACCACACTCTAGGTGAAAAGTCTTTAGCTGAAACCCAACCTAAACCTCCCCTAACTCCACTTCATGCCATTTCCTCAAGTCCTGTCACTGGTCATGAGAGTGAAGAGATTAGTACCTGTCTTTCAGTTTCCTCATGATGATATTGAAGACAACCATGATGTCTCCCTTCTGTCTCCTGCAGGCTTAACAAACCAAATAAACTCAGCCCAAAACTACACACAGTGTTCAGGGTAAGGCCACACCGATGCAGAGTAGAGCAGGACCTGCTGTTACACACTACCAGTATGTTATACACTGCTCCAGTTAACTTTTCTATAGTTCCGACCTTCTAACAAGTAAGAATGTCTTTCTGGTGCCCAAAATAATTATTTTTTTCATAATTTAGGTGATTTCCTCACACTTCCCTTTGTGAACTACGCAGGTTCATTGCTCATTTTCACCTTTATATGCATATGTTATCATGGTGAAGGCTTATTGGAGTGAGAGGATGGAGAAAAAAAAGAAATAAACCCAAGAGAGGAGAGATTTCAGGAGTGTGTCTTGCAAGAAATGCTCATGGATTTGCATGTTTTATCAGAGTGTCCAAAGCTACTGAGTTTATGAACTGTAGCATTTTGAAGCCAGATCTCTCAATGTAATACCACTGACACCGACAGATGCCTTTGTAAATTTGTATGTCAAGCTGTGATTCCTCTTACTTAAGTTTAACTGTCTAACAAGGAGATGAACACTTCAAGCTTTTTACATTGGTTGAGAAGCAAGCACATTTAAAGGACAATTTATTTCACCTTCTTGGATACATGCCTTAGGCATCCATTGTTTTCTGTTCACAACAGAATCAAACTGGACAACAAGCTTAGATTATACTCAACTTTTAGCTTTTAGATGTGAGAAGAGATTAATCTCAGCCCAGTAAGTTAATAGAAATAATTTGTGAATAGATACTTCACAGCAGAAAATAAACAAAAAAGCAGAACTTCCAGTGCTCTCTTTGCTAAATATCACTGAGATTTGTGCTACTGCACATCCTAAATTTATCCATTTTCTGATATTTACTTTTAATACTATCATCCTCATTTTGCCTAGAAATTCAACAAATATTCAAGACTAGTAATATAAGAAGTCAAAGGTAGAACGGATGTTTTCATTATGCTAGTCTATTGTTGTCTGTCATTAGCTACTTTTAATTATCTTGCTTATGAAGTTTAAAGTCCTAAAAGGTCTGGACACTGTCTTAGTGCTTACTTTTTTACCAACTTGTCTGATCCAGGTTTATATATGAACCTTTTTCTTGATGTAGAAGTTTTACAGCAGTCAGAGCAATTTGATCACCTGGAAATGTTCAGTAGCAAAATAGCAGTTAGGTGAATAAATAGAAAGGCCTCTTCATACTTGGTGTTAGGTTGTAACCTCTAGAATTTTAACTGAAATATTGGTTAAGCCCTTAGTTGTGGTCTGAATTTATCCCCCACTCTGCTGAGAAGAAACATTTTCCTCATTGTTTCTGCTTCCTTAGCCCTGCTCTGACATATTGCTAAATCTGAAAGAGGTTTAAGCTGCCATTTTTTGTATTCATTGTTACTAATTATCCTTTCAGTTCTTTGATTGTGCTTTTGTTATTTCAGTTCTCAAAACTGAAACTGATTATACCAGCTTCTTGTTTTTTATTTTTATTTTGTTCTGACATAAATGACAAATGTGGCGTAATGCACGTTCTCAGAGAAAAAAGCACAGTATAAAAGAAACTGATTATGAGAATGTTTTAAATAAGTGCACTGTTCTCAGGATCAAATATTGGAGAGAGGATTGAAAATTGGTTTTGTTTTTCTCTCTATAATCAATTCAAAGTTAATTGGATTCAGTATATGTCCTTTTTCCTATTGATTTTTGTGTTATCATTCCTGTTTGATTGCTGGTTTTTCAGCATGTCCCAGGCTTTTTGGATATTATTTTTTTCATTTTTTTTTTCACTTCCCATTTAGCTGCTTCTCAATTCACGGACACAATATTTTATCTTACTTTATAAACACAATTAATTCTCCAGAGCACCAGAATGGTTACTGGGCAGGCAGTATCCCCTTTTCCTCAAAAGGACCATCTAGGGTCAAACAAGGTTATGTGGTGAATTCATATGCATGAACTGTACAGATGAAGGTCACTTTGGCCACAAAACCACCACAGAAGAGGCTTTAATGAACATTCTGTTTGCATGCAAAAAAAAAAGGAAGGAAACACCTTGTAAGCTGAGGTTTCTCCTGATTAAACAGATCTTTAAGTACTCAAAACCAGTCTTCAGGGAAGCAGAGTGATGTGCAGATACAATATTGCATGCTCATTCTTCATGCGTCTGGACATCTGAGCCACAGGCTCCTGTACAGATTGTGCGTGCTCTGAAATATCTAAAGAGCTATATTGAGTGTTCAGGCTTAAAACGTATTGGTGTTCTCCCACTGTCTTGACCACTTGCTGCCCACCTGCCAGCTGCCTTCTGTGGGTTTGCTTGCTGCCCCTGCTCAGTGGTTTAGAATTTACATTCCAGTCACAGGGAGGACTGGGAACAAGAGAACAAGAGGAAACAGAGCAAGGATATCCCCTCCTGTTGTTATGCAAACTCTGATTCCTCTGATACTCTAGTGACAGCTTCTGAATGCTGGGGTCTGCACATTATTAGAATAATTAATATAATCCTAAGTGACACTCCAGGAAGTGAGTTAGTCCCCTTTTTTTCCTTGACAATTCTCTAGATTAACACTTGCTGCAGCTGCTATTCCAAAAGTAACTTTCTGATGAGGTCACTGTGCAAGGGTGACACTTTATTTGCTGGAAGGTACCTCAGAAAAATCTTGGAAGGTACTGTGGCAATTAGATATTAAAAATGTATATTAAGTACATTACTTCACTTAAAATAAAGAGCCTCCAAAACAAACAAACTGAAAATACATACACTTCATTAAGGCTTTACAGTCCTGCATATATGCCACCTTAATTTTCTTGCTGTGAGACACTGTCAACAGTGGCAGAAAGTAAAAAAGGCAATGAGCCTTATTGCATAATGCCATGCACAAGACTAAATCTTGCGATGAATCATTCCACAAATCTTCTTGACAACTGGGTATTTGGTTTATGAGGAAATTAAGTTCCTCCAATATCTTCCAAGAAAGTTTGGCTTTTTCAGGTTGATCTTCTCAATGGGCACCCTCATCAGCAAGTTTTGGAAAGCAGCAGATCCAGGGAGTCCTTTTCCTGCTGCTTTGGCAAGGACCTGCACATCAGCTCTACAGTTCCTGGCACTCTGAGACAGACCTTACGTCTGTTAAACCCGCACATCAGTTGCTATTTTCAAAACTGCCCTGTAGTACCAGGCATCTGAATCACTTCAGCAGCAATGCAGAACTCAACTTCTGGTCTTGGATCAGCCCTTGCAAAGAAACCTGAAGCAAGATCCCAAAGAGAAACTGCATCAGAGAGTTCAGATCCAATTGCCTTCAAGCACTTTTTCATTCAAGCAGAAAAGTAATGTGCTTCTAACAGAACAATCTTAAAGGGAACACAGAAGCACTGTTTTATCACATCAATAGTGAGTAGGACTCACAAGGTAATTTTACACCAAAAGAAAATGAAATATTAATAAGAAAAAAATGATTGCTTTCAGAAAGCAAAAGTTTTGCATTCATAGTACTTTCTGCTATGAGCAAAAAACAAACATTTTCAGTTTTGAAATCAAAATATAGAAGTATTTTAGAGCTAGTTAGACTAATATAGGCAATTTTTTCTAGGCTTTTCACTCTAGAATGGTGATGACAGGTCAGGGGTTAGGTTATGCCAAACACTGCTTCCAATAAGCTGTGTAAACACAACTGCATGAAATTTGGTACCTTAGATGTTCTGCTGGTGAGCTATACAATTTGAGTCTACCCATAGCGAAATCTGTCCATGGGAAACAACTTCTGTTAAATGGTGTGGGAAGATTTATCTTGTGCCATCTGTCCTATGGTGAACAAGCCGCACAGTCTTCAGAGAATAGGAGCTACTGATTGCTTCCATTCTACATCAGAGAGAAATTAAAATCAAAATTTTGCATCTTTCCCTCCACCCCATTGCTAATTTTTGGTGAGACAGCATCTGCCCTTCAAAGTGTCATCATGTTCTAACAGTAACATTGCATGGAAAACTGAGAGGTACTATGTGGATTATTGAATGCGTATCCCCTGAAATGCAATATAATTTCATCTTTTAACAGGTAAATTTGTCTTAATCTGCAGACTCCTCTTTTAATCTGGAGAACAAGAGAAGCAATCCTTAATTTTGGGGCGGAAATAAATATATCAGCTATTACCATACATCTACAATTTGTCAATGTCCTTTAACCCTTCCTCATTGCCTCTAATTTAAATTCATTTCACTTTAGCTTACACTGGCTGCCATTCACAGAGAGCATACATATCATAAGATTCTCTGTCTTGAGATACATGTATTTTATTTTTTTCCTAAACCTGGAGGGACTAAGTTAATTTGGGCATTAACAGGTAAAATCTTTCTTTCTCCAGAGAAAGAAAAGTTCTGCCAAGAAATGCAATCTTGACAATGTCCAAGCCCATACTTACAAAAATACTTTAAATGGCATAAAGCAGTAGTGCTGCAGGTAGATGCAGTTCTGTCTATCTTTCTCCCTTCCCTCACCCTCCTCACCTCCACCCTGTGCACCCAAGCAGTGCAAACTGTTATGGCTGAGTGGTGAAAAGCAGCAGGAATCAGTCTCTTATAAATTAGTTTCAAACTGGATCAATTCCCTGATCTGCCTTTACAAGACACCATGCAGATGGTTGTTTTGGTGCCATGGTGCAAAGGGCAGGAACACACGGGAAAGCAAAGAAGGTGTAGAAAAGAGGAAGTTGCGGCTTGCAGGAGCATTACCTCCTCGTTGGGGTGCTGGGAAAACCACAAATTTAAAAACCTAATCTTAGACAATGTAGCTAGACTCCATCCAGATTAAGGGAATTCAAGAGACAGTTGGGTTCCCATTTAGTGACAGAATGGCAGATTGTCAGGAAGTGGACAGCCCTTGCTCTAGCAATAATAAACTAAATTACAATTTTCTGCCTGGCTCCTTAGGCCTGTCTCTTTGCTGAATCCTAGATCAATCTCATGGAAGACAAAATGTCATTGAGTAGTTCAGTGAGACAGATGATAAAATGAAAGGACATTTATCAGAAGGTGTAATGTTTATTTCTGTACAAATAAGATGAAAAATAATGAAGCATATAGATATTTTACCTATTGACAAGTATTGATCACTGTTGTAACTCAAGAAGGAAGTAAATTTAAGATCTTGCCTTTGTCTGACACATTATTGACTACTCAGGTCTGTTCTGTTTCCAACAAATAGAGACAGAAACCAGGGTTAATATCCATCATCTGATCCAGAGTAGCAGTCCCAGTAATGTTTTTCCTGGGCAAAAAGTGAATCCCTTTTAAAGTGACTGCAAAAGCCCCAAAGTCAGAAAGATCTAAGGAGAAAATAAAGTAGAAGAGGGCAGCCAACTCACATAGTTTCCATGTCATATTCTCACAGTCTAACATTCTGTTCTCTCCAAGGAGGAAATAACAATATAATGTACAGCCCTGCCACTGCTGCTATTAATATCTTGGAATGCGTCCAGAAGCACATGGGTGCAGGAGAATATGCTGTTCCTGGTAATCACATAAATGTTTAGCTGGGTTTTTTTTTTTATGAGGCTGAGTCTGGATCTCTTTTGTATGCTGTACTGCAGAAGTCCTTATTTTCCAGCTCCTCGAAGGCTGAGCCAGTCAAGCTTCCCTTTTTAAAGGCACGTTGCCGCATAACAGAAGTACTACAAGTTCCAAAACAATGTATGAGCTATTTTAGTTATTTTAGTAAAAGAAAGAAAAAAAAAAATAAGGCAGTAAGGGAGGATGGAAAGTAAAAGAAAAAAGAAAAAGAAACCAGAACATAGTGAAAAAAATTTTTCCTAATGTTTAGCAGAATATGCACAAGCAATTACCCTAGGAAAAGTGTTAATTATTTAAGATTACCTTAACAAGGTAAGTGTTTCTTCTCAATACACAACTACACATACTTCACATACTTCTGATGTCTCTGAAAATTCTTTCCTCAGAGGTTTTCTATGGGCAACTTCCCCAGTGTAGCCTGTGTGGTGAATGCCTCAATGGCCAGCCGGGAACCTCCCCTCTAAATGCAACTGTCCATCAGTCAGTACACCTGAGGTCTAGAAGGACACAGGGAAAGGCTGACTTCTTCAAGACAGAGGTCACAAGTGACCTCCAGGCACAGGCTATAAATAGGAAGCACTGCTTTACCCATATTGCCTGATTTTTTTTTCTTTTCACTAATTTAAAATTAAAGCCAGGGGGAAAAAGAGAAGAGAAAACCAGGGGGACAAAATGTTACATCCAGTCCCCAAGTAACATCTGGGCTGACTGACAGTATACAGCTGAATGTAGCTTGTGAGCCTTGACTTGCCTCCAAGAGCACCCACACAAGTGATGTACCTGCTCAGCCTGGCTGTGCATTGGCTGTGTCACAAATGGAGCCAGTTCTGCTCCAGTAGGACTGGGTGTCTCAGATACTGTTCACACAAATATTGGTTTGGGTCCTGAAGCAGCTGAGCTGTGTGTCAGTGTGGTATCTGAGGCTTTAGATCTGCCAAGGCTGTGCTGGAAGAAGTAGTGCAGTGCCTCCTGCACTCATGCATAGCCACACGGCCCTGCTCTGGAGCTGCAGGATCAGGCTGTGTGGCGCTGCTCCCCAGGGAGCTCTTAGGGGACCTGAAGCACTGGAACTGCAGCACAGGCATTCTGTGGCAAACCATTTTCTGGAGGGATCTGAACTCCTCTGTCTTGAGCCTGTAATGGATGGACTCCACTACCTGAGCAAGCTGTTCTGAAGCTTCCTTAGACATTTAAAGTAGTGCAGACACACTATTGAAAACAGCCCACTCATTCTATTGGATAATCCCCCCGGTAGTTTGGTTTTTTTTATAAATTCTAGAAATGTATGGGAAGGATACAGCAAACCCTTTTCACCTGCTAATATTATTGTTATGGCAAAGTACCTGAAAACATAAGGTTTTATGTTTAGATATAATCTTCCTCTGAGAGCTCTAGCTATAAAGATATTAACCATTTTGACACTTTGGGCTAGATTTTTTGTAAAATAATTTCCAGAGAGTGTTCAGAAATCTCATTTTGCAGTCCAATGAAGGTTGCATTGAGCATTAATGGGCTGGCAAGATGCTCAAACATGTTTTTTTCTAAAGCAGAGAAGTATATTTGATGCTGGATATGGAGCCCACAAAGCATTAGATACTGTGCTCCTGGTGCCTACCACAAGTAGGTAGGAAAGGGCTGAATTAAACATCTGAATGTTCTGTCAGTTGTCAAGGATACCGGTTGGAATGTTCATTTGGACTTGTGGGTTTGTTTTCTAGATAGATGTATTAGTTCATTTGTTTCTGACTTAGCTGAATTTACAGTGACTGGACTACTCAGTAAATGTGAAACAAATATTCAACATATTCAAACAAGATGCAAGGATATTAATAGATCCATGATCAGTTCATTGTAATTCTGTAGGGAAGGAAAGGGAGGTAGAAAGCATTGCTTCCATGACTATGGAGAGAGACATTTCGAATTTGCTATTCCTGACATCTTAATAATTAGAAAGGAATCCAAAAGCAATGCTGCTCAAAAAATATGGCCATGGAACACATCATGCAGTTTCCTAGCCTCAGTATGTCTTGCTCCATCTTAGGAAAAGAAAATGTTCATAATGTATTTTTTAAATAAATAGATTTTTCTTATTATTTGTGGACAGATTTAAGTAGGATGAAAATGTCATAGATTTCCTTATCACTCTATTTCTCTTCATGTGAAAGCAAAGGGTCACCATGGACCTGGGCAGACACAGATGCAAGAGACAGCACAAGGTCAACATTCCTGACAGAACTTACGCAGATCACACAGAGGTGACAGACTGTGAAAGAATTATGTAGAGTCCTAGTGCTCACAATAACAGACATGTCAAATAAATATATGTAATTAAGCCTGAAAAGCACAGTCCGAGGTATCAAAACTTTTACTTTCATTTAATAGACTTATTTCATATTCCTAGGAAACATACTTAAATCTTCTAGGTCATAGCCACTGACTGAATGGAGGAGAAAAACCTCCCTTTATGTCTTGTTTGTAAACACTACCCCACTTCAACAGTTCCCCCTCTATCAAGAGGAAAGGAGAGCTCAGAACACTCCCAAAGGCAGAGCAGAAAAGACTGAAGTGGTAACCTCTCCCAAGCTTGCTTGATGGAGAAAAAAAAGGACAAAACAAAGGAAAAGAAACATTCAAGCAGCAAAGCACTCTTCACACAAAACCCTGAGAACTTGTGCCTCTTTTGACCTGCTGCCATGATTTGGAGGTGGATAAAGAACAGACATGAGCAATTAAAGGAAAGCAGCAAATACTTGGGCCTTATTCAACATACAATTACCTGTTGCAAACACCCTCAAGTGGCTAGTGCCTCTAGGACCATCTGTTGTTGTCGTTGAAAGCCTGTGGGCATTTTTGTCCACGAAAGAAACAAGAGAAAACCCACAGTCCTTAGTAAAGAGTAGATTGATCATTCTGTTCATCCAGTTTTGAATCCAGCTGGGCTGAAGGTAAGAAACCTTTCACATTAATTGCTGTTCTAGGATCCTGGATACAGTTAGCTCATCAAGCTGACCAAGGAATATGGAAATGCCAGAAGCCAGAACTCCAGTCAACAATGTAGCTAAAACATGCAAGGAGAGAGTATGAAGTACAGCCACCTCATCAGCCACAGCACCAAGCAGATTGTACTTGGACCAGAGATAAGTCCCTTTCAGCTGTGTGACACCAAATGTCTGAAATTACCATTGGAAAGTGAAAGCAGTAAGAGCAGTACTTCTTACAGTGTCCTAAATGTCCCCTTAAGAAGATCAAACCTCTAATGCAAAGCAGCTAGGGTCACTGTGGGTAGGAGCTGGTATGAAGATAATCTATTTCTATTAAATATTATCACTCTGCTAGAAGTGACCTTCTGCTACAGAAGCAGGTCCTTCAGAGGAGGAGCGATATTTGTGATGAGCTGCTCATCTCCTCAGCACGGGTCACTGTGGGCCCCTTGAATGAATTTTCGTGGTGCAACTACTGCTGTCATTGAACAAGCATCAAAAAGTTGGAGCTAGATTTAAAATAGCTGCTCATGAAAGAAAATGTCCCAGTCAGAGCAATACAAAGTTCTTCAGAAGCTAGAGAAAGAAAGACACACATCCAGGCCTAATATGCCCTGAATGCTGCAGTTATAGCATTCATAACTGCTGCTTACAAGTATCAAATATCTCTGATGTTGTTTTTCCAGTTTAGATGTATCCTTAAACTTCACTGCCAGCTACTGAAGGTCCTAAAGTATCATTTTGAGATAAAGAGCTATCATTACAGTGTGCTTGTGACTTGCGCAAATAGCATTTAAATATGAATCTTACAAGTGTCACTTAAAGGAAAGATAGAGCAATTGGATGTGAAGCCCTGATTATACTGAATTAAAATAAAAACCTGCTTGTCTATAAGCTTTTTCTAGGGACACTCTGAACAATTTGGAGAAAACAGAACCTTATTAACTGAAAACTAATTATAATTAAAGTGTTCATGGCTGGTTTGCCTGATTAGGAAGCAGCTGGGAGACTGAATATCTTTGAGGGGTCCTTTTCCTTCCCCAGGCACAGACTGAGAGAATTTGCAGGACACGCTGCAACTCTGCTTTTGCCCCTCATACTCTATGCACATAACTGTTTATACATCAGAAGGATTCAAGGCTACACATAAGTATTCCTATGAGATAACATTGCCCTAAATTTTTTATGGGGAAAAAAATATACTTTGCCTTAAAGCAGCAATCAGAGACTGACCACGAGTTCCCATTTACCTACAAAAATGAATACTTTTTGCAGTGGTTCCTTCTACTACACTCTACTTTCAGAAGTTTGTGGGCAAACTAACAAAAACACCTAGATAAATATATCCAGGTTAATAGGCTTATCTAAACTCTTCCTCATCATACAGCAGAGTCCATGAGTCAAAAAATCTCTGTGCCATTTTGACATCTAGACACCAACAAATGAAGACTCCATGCCATGGTGAAGAAGCTTTTGTGATTAGTTGCTTCAGAGGGGATTATGTTTGGTTACACGATTCTCTATAGAACAGCAGCAGGAAATAGGTTATTTTATGTAGATATTAACATAGAGCAGAAGGAAGCTGCCAGCAGGTTTAAGATGTGAACTTTGACAGAACTAATTGAGCAGCACTTTAGAGTGATTCATGTCAGCTATGTATCTGATATTATCTTTGGTACTAGTACTAAATGTCCATTTGGTTCACAAAAGATGAAAAGAACCTCTCGATGAATAGCAGTAACTGTGCCAGGTGAAATACAATTCAAATAAACATTCACATGAACACCAGTTCAGATACCTATGCTGAAAGGTAAAGAACAACCTGTGCTTTCTAAAAGATCTCAAGGTTCTGCATCAGAGTAACAATCTGTAACAGCAGATTTATGGCTCCTTTTGTACCTACAGAAGGCAAAATTTGCTTTCTGTTTTCAGAGCACCATAGATGCCATTACATAGCAAACAATACCAAATGAAGAGTCAATTCTCTCAGCATTGCCTTCAGGTTCAGAAGAGGAATGAGTTGATGGATCTCAGAGCCCCTCACCACTCAATGCTATCTGACATTTTTTTGGCAGACTGAGAAATTCCAGGCAAACTGTCAGGGTAGTTAAGTATGGATTTGATTATCAAAGCCAAAAATTCTTATGAACAGCTCATGAAGAGAGAATCACATCTTTTTGCTCAAGAGAAAAAATTAATCTCTGAGTTTTGGAATCTGAGAAAATGAATACCCACATCTACATCCAAAAAGGTAAATTTACATGTCTCTAATTCTCCACTCCTGACAGTGTAATTCTCCACTCCTGACAGTGTAATTCTCTTACACAGAAAAAACAGGTACAGCAAGGATGGACAGTAAGTAATAAGATTATTTGGCAAGACAAAAACAACCAGTGGTTAATAATGAAAGGACTCAAGGGCACTGAGCTCTGACTGAGCTCAAGTTCAAACTTTTTTGCCATCTGCTACAACAAAAGGGCCTTCTGAATGTGCATCATTACATAGCAAAACTCAGTCTTGATTATGTGATGGCTTCCACTTCCTTTGTTACATCTCAGTGGTGAATGATTTGCTATGAGTGTACATATTGTTAACACTAAGTCAGACAATATGCTATTACCTTGTAGAACAAACAGGAATTTTTATTCTCTTTTCTGGAATCTAAATCAATAATTTTGTTCTGGTGAGACATGCATTGAGCATGTCTACTCTGGGTAAATATTGCTCTTATTTTTAAATTCATAATCATTTTGTCACTGGTATACTTGGTGGTCAATACAAAATGGCTATCTATAAATATTCCAAAATCAGTTTTAAACCGTTACCTGAAGTACAGAAACAGCCATACTATGCTTATGAGAATTTTGGGGCGGGATGCCAACTCTACTCTTGAACCCGTGGGTGTGAGTGAACCAGATACGAGATTAGCCTGCCCTCACCTACTCATAATTCAGATGCAACTGTGTATGCACACTGCCAGACTTAAGGACAGCTTTGATGTGCCACAATCACAATAATCATAAAGCCTGGCTCAGTTTTGGATCAGCTGCGAAAAATAATTTTGGTAAGACCCATATAACCAACCATATTTTTAATGAAATATATTTTAGAAAAGACGTGTTAAAGTAAGCCTCTCATCTTTTCATATGATAAAATTACATAGCAATATGACTTGAAATGATAAATAATTTTCATTTTTCTCAGCTCGAAATAGGTCTTAAAGGATAACCATGTTTTGCAGCTCAAACAGGGAGTGATGGAAATATTTGCTTTATATTTCTACTCCCTCAGACTCTCTATAAAGTGTTGGAAATACTGTTGTGATGGGTTGAGCCCAGCCAACAGCCAAACACCCACCCAGCTGCTTGTTCACTTCCTTCTCTCACAAGACAGGGCAAAAAATGAACAAAAGCAAGAGGATTCATGTATCTAGATAATAACCATTTAATGTGGAAAGCAAAACCTGTGTCATAAGCCAAGAAAAATATGGAATTAGTTCACTACTTCGCATCAGCAGGCAGATGTCCAGTCGATTCCTGGCAAGCAGGGCCTCGGCACATGCAATGCTTGCTTGGCAAGATGAGCTCCATCACCACCAGAAATTATCTTTCTTTCCTCCTCTTTGCCCTGAGCTTTTCTTCCAGAGAGTGGCATTGCATGGTATGGAACACTTTTTGGTCACTTTGAGTCTGCTATGTGGGTCTGCTATGCTGTCCACTCCCAGCACCTTTCTTATCTCCCCACCTACTCACTTATGGCTGTGTGTGGGAGGAGTGGAAACCCTGATGCTGAGCAAACACGGGTCAGCAGTAGCCAGAGCTTTGGGGTGTTAACACTGTCATAGAATTCTCATAGAAAGGCACAGCACAGCACCACCACACAGGCTGCTGTGACGAGGATTAAGTCCATCCCAGCCAGAACCAGTATAACTATTCAGAGATAAAATGAATGCAGATGAGAGAAGCAAGTTCTCTAGAGTATTTCTGGCATGGATTAACTCTTGATACTACAGAATCATTCTGAATTCAATTATGTGATCAATTTCATACCAGTTTTGAATACTTTTATTAATGGGGTTTTGTGGTGCTTTTTTGGTCAGGCTAATTAATATTGTTGCTATTATTATCATTATCATTATTTTCTTGCCCTTACTGCTACTAATACTTTCAGAAATCTGCACTTCTCTTTCATCTTGATTACTAAGATGAACTTTGCAAGCAACTGCTTGAAATGCACAAAACAATAGGGTTGTTCTAGGAAAATAGGCCTTGTAGCCTCTGTGAGCTCATAACACCGTACGTATTTTAGTCTTTTTTTTCTTTAATTCAGTTCTCATGATTGATAATCATAAAGGTCATCCTGAAAGATGATAAAGCAGTTTTTATTTTCAGAAGAATGATTTTGGATTTGTTTATTTTCTATTTTAGCCATGTCAGCAGAAGTTGAAGACAGGCATGTATGTGGCAAACTACTCTGAATTTTCACTGTCAGATACTTTATGAGCTTGTTTGCATAAACACAGGAACATATGACTTTTCTGTGTAAATTACTCAGGTTTCCTCTTCAGCAGTTCTTCCTAAGCATTTCTTCCTTTCTTGGAAAACAGAACCAAATCAAAACAACTGAAATAGATACATGGGGAGGGACAGTTTTTCAGTGCCTTAAATTAATACAAATACAAATTTATCTTGTGACAAGTGAGACATACAACAGAAATCTCCTTCAGTGCCTCTATAGTATGGCAACTGGAGAACACAAGATTGCCACAGGTGTTATGTTTTACGCAGGTAAATTACAGATTACTTTCCTTTGCATGCAGGCTTTTTTGGTGTGGCTTTTAAAAAGACACACATTTTTACTGTGTACAGAAATGAGGTATCTCCCAAAATACTGTGCAGTTTATCTGAAAGTTTAATTCAGGCAAACCCATCAGAAAATTAGTTTTAAAATCCCCAAATGAATAACCTCAAACCATTTAAAAGCAGTGGTTCAAAATGAAGTTTCCTCATGACTTGACCTCTCATTATAATCATTGTATCCAAAGGTGGAAATGTTTTTGTACTGTGAAACCAAGAGCTTTAGAAATAATATCTACTTGTGGCTAATTAAATCTAATTGTTTATTTACAAGAAACTGAGCTAAAAGTGCCAGGATGGCTATGTAAGAAACATGAATGCAACAGAAACAATAACAACAAAAGCAACAAAAATTTGATTTAATATTGCTGCAAAAATATTGTCATCTATAACTGTTCCTGGCAAAAAACCCTGCTGAAGCAAACTTCGCCTCAAAAAACCCCAGCTAAAAAACAGATCAAAAACCTTAAGAAGCCTTTTGAAAATATGCTCTCACAGTTTGACAAAATTTAAATACGTATATATGTTTACATGTAAACAAACATTTTAATGAGAAAGTCCCAACTAGGGGTGGCAGTCTGCTGACTTGCCATTCAAGAATATTGCACAGCCTGATGCCTAGAGCAATTCTGTGGGTCTTAAAGTTGAAAGCTGATAAGTCAGCCAAAATAAAGGAAGTGATTTGTGCCTTCATCTCAGTGTGAGTGCTCACTGAGGTGGTTTGCTGTTTGCTAAATGAGAATTGTCAAAAGATGTGGAATGGAAAATATTTTGAAATTTCAAAGTTTTTGTGGGAAAGACAATATAATCTGCTGCTCTGTGTGTGTCTAATTAAACAGTGAATCACATAGCCCAGGTAATAACACATAGGGAAAGCTTTAATATTAATAACAAGTACTGCAACATTACTAGTGTTGTCAACTTTAGCTTCCTGGGGATTTTGTTTGTTTATCCTGCTATGGAACCTGAATTCATCTCCATGTTATTACTTCAGCTATTTTCAGAGTATGATTCTATAACAATTTCCATTTTTGTTATTCCATTCCAGAATGGAAAATAAAAAAAGCTTTCAGAACTATTAAATGTAGAAAGATATTTTTTTTTCACAGTTTGGTAATATCCCAGCTAAGACCTAACCTAGCTAAAGAATTACCTTTTTCCATAGAGTTGTGTTCTACATGTTAATACATGTAGCATATCAATTCTGCCCCAGGCTTTGTAGTTCAAACCAACAAATTAAGTTACATACACACTGCTCTATTGGCACTAACAACTACTACATCAAACCAAAATTAGTTAAAACAAACTCAGTGAAAATATCAAGATAAAGGCACATAATTATCCTAAAGGGAAAAAAAAAACAAAACAAAACAAAAAACCAACCAAAAAACAAAAACCAAGAGGTAATAGTACAGCAACTTACATATATATATATATATATATATATGTATATATGTCTCTTCAAGAATGTAATATTTTCCTCACTGCACAGGTCTGAAAAGATTTTAAAACAGTTGACAGAGGAAGAGGACTCAAACCAGCACCCTCAAAGGAAGTTGTAACATATCCAGACATTTGTGGCTGTAGGAAAACATGGTGCCTAAGCTGTAGGAAGGTGTTAAGGACCACAGCAGGGTGCTGACCAAATTAGACACATCTATATTTCTAATGGCAGCTAAGCAGGTGTTTTTGAAATCTCCACTTTGGACTTAATTAGATTGCAGCATCTGAGGACTGACAAAAGCTTTCTGGGCATTGTCTTGCAGGCAGTGGTAATTAGGCCCACATAAATGTCAGTGCTATCTAGATGGTTAGGAATGTGGTTGACTGAACAAAAGTATGGAGGGAATGACAAAAGCCGAGCACACCAATCATGCAGAAAGACAGAAAGAAGCAATGGAAAACAGAGAGGAAAAAGAGATTGAGAGAAAAAGGGAATTTTCTTTCTCCCTTGCTTTCTTGCCAACACCCTACTTTATCAAATGCCTTTGACTAAGTTGTGACTGACGTCTCTTGCTCTTATCCAAATGGGATTCAAACCTTTTTTCTGAAGCCTAAATACACATTCCCTGGTGTTATCAGGGAATTTCTTCCCGAGCCCTCCTACAAGGATTTAAACACTTTTACTGATCTCTGGCTATTAGAGATCCCAGTCTTTGACTTATAGTACTGTCTGCATTGTAGTGCAGAGAAGAGGCTTACTAATGCTTAAAGCTCTACCTTGTGTTTTTGTAGATTTAGGTGTGGTTTAGAAATGCATGTTTGCTTTCAGTGATAATGATTTTTTTTTTCATCATGAAGTAGAAAACTGGTTGGTGCATGAAGGGAAAACAAATACTGCTGCAGTGTATTAGTGATGAGGTTGTCAGGCATCAGAAGATTCTCTTTCCTAGTGGAACATTTGCTCTCTTCCACCCCAGAGGTACAACAAGTGCACACAACTAAGTTCTCTTAAATTATGGACTAAATTAATTACAGGAACAGTCAGCAAATATTTTCTACACAAGAATCTAAAAGGATAAATTATAACATTATTTGGTTTTTACTTTTGTTCCTGATGATAAGTGGATAAAGGTGCAATCAACCAGCTTTTATAGGTGACACATATATAGTGACATTAATAGCTTCTTTCAAAATGTATTCAGTAAACTAATTTTTTTGTAAACAAGCAATTAGAAATTATCCTTAAATCTAGTTACACACTACAAATAAATGTATTATGGTGCCACTTATTTGTTCATATTTTTCAAAGATAGATTGCCTATTCATTATTCTTTACATGGCTGTCTTTCAACGCACAGTATGTTCTGTTAGTCGATCTTGCATTACAATGATGTTGTGAATGCTTTCTTTAAAGTTGCTCAAGTTCTGTTCTGCTCTGACAGTGGGTATGCAAAAACAGTGCCTCCTTGTACATCTGATCTCATTATGTTTATCCCAGGTCATTGAGAGCACAATATCAATATTGAACACACTTTTTCTGTTTTTTACTGCTTAAAGACTACAGAATCAGGTCAGACTGGGAGAATGAGTTTATTTCAATTCACTCAGATAGCTTTGCCAGACATACTATGAGCAAAATGGTTTGCCAAATTGAAACCAAGGCTACTTGTGCTAAACCATTCAAATCACAGGAGTGAGTGGAAGCATCAGTAGGAATACATTTTACAATCAATGTAATGATAAATCTTATCTTTTTCTATGTGAACTGTTCAAGAAATATCCACCTAACACCAGAGACAAGTGAAACTGCAAATATCTTGAACCAGTTCTGACAAAGGAAGTATAAATCAACATGCAAAATTCTGAAAATACAGGTTATTGTTCATATACTGATTCACTAGAAACAAATTTCTTTTTTAAGAAACCTTGCATCATTATCTCAAATTAAATTCTTTACTTACTTTTAAATGGTTGTTTTGATAACACTTCATTAACAGATCTGTGCTTGAAATATATTTTTTTTACAGAGCTCCTTTGAACTATAGCCAATATATTTTGCACAGACTTGATTAAAATTGTCAGAGTTAAAACATTTTAGGTAAGTCACAAAGAGATATTTTAGGAAGAAGGCACATACCACAGCAATTTTCTCACACTTATGGTTTTCTTTTTAAATTACATGAATTAGCAGCTCCAGATATGCAAGTGTGCCTATAACAAGAGGCCTTTAGCTTTATGTGGAACCAAAGGTTACAAAGACTTCCTAGCTCTACCAGATGACCTCATGGCCTTTATGGCTCTGCCTGCATATGGTCAACACTTTGTAGCTTGGGGCTTATTGTAAATAGCAAGCAGAGGTCTTATTTTTCTCTGTCCAAAGCTTTCTACTGAAGAGTGCTCTAATTAGTGTTTTATCAAAAAATGTGGGGAAGTGTACACTCTGCTTTCAGATCAAAGCCCCTATTTTTAATTAGTTGTGCTAGGCACCATCTGAGCTTGTCTATTGTACTAGGCAGAAGAGGAAGCCCATATACAGGGATATCTAGATTTTGAATTCCAAGTAAACATGCAGGGAAACTTAACCAAGATGGTCACATTTGTAGCAGCCTTAAATGTAAATGTCAAAAACCTAGGTGAGTTCCACATCGAGAACTTCAGCTTCTAGGCTTCTGTCCTCACAGGCTCATGGTGATGGACAGAAGTATTGGCAGGCAAGTTTTTTCACACTGATTCCTGTCTACTGACTTTTCAGTCCCTGTGAGTTGGTTGTCAGCTTCCTTGATCTGTTGGAGACACTCCAAAGGCTGAGTTATGTGCACCTGAAAAGGTGCATTCTCCCAAAACCCAGGAAATTGCAACTTGTCCAACTGGATTTGAGAGTACAAAGTAGAGTATGAGAGATGTGCTGCTGAAGGGGAAATTCAGCATCCTGTTACTGACAGGTCATATTAAACATGTTTAATGATAATGTGGCACTGACAGCTCCCTGGACTGCAAACGGCTCTGAGTCAGCAATTATGCTGCTTTTGTGCTTCTAAAAAGTAATAGACACTTGACTTCTTGTCATGGTGTTTTCTCCCTGTCTTGGAAGATAATCGGGAGCACTGTAAAAATACTTCACACAGACCTTGAGGAAAGGTGGAAATAAGTGCCTTTCTTTGCTGAAGAGTGAACTCTAAGGCTGCAAAGCCTGCAGCGGGAGGTCATCTCCAGCCTTCCAAACATCTGCCCATGTTCTTTTCAAAGCGTAAGTCTTCTGAGATCAGTAAATTATTCTCCAGACCCTAGATTAACAGGACCTCACTTCATATGTGGTCCTCAGTTCCCAACCACAGGTGATGCATCCAGTTCAAAAGGGAAGAGAAAGTGAGAAGAGGGCAGTTTTGTTCTGAAGTGAATATCTGGTTCACAAGTATTAGCTTTAGACTTCCTTTAGTAGAAAAATATGTGTCTGAGTACAGTTTTCTCAGAGATTTCTCCAATGGAACAACTGATGCCAAGCACCAAGTAAATATTCAGCAAGTGAGGCGATTTTAAGAACAATCATTATAGCACAGTAATATCCAAACAGAAAGTCAAAGCAAACCAAAGAAAAGAAAAAAAATCTACAACTCATTAAACTAGCATTGTTTGCCTTCCCACCCTTTTTCAGATATTCTTCTCTTTGGTTTTCTATCCATACTTTTCACTGTCTCCACGAGCAAGACTCAAGGAAGTGAGGGCATTTTAGAATACTTAGGAGAAACCTCTTTTTCAAAAAGCAAACTCTCTGCACTGACTGGAGGAAAGCTGTTGCTCTACTATATAATTCCAAAATTGGTTTCCTGAGTTACATGTATTGTGTATACACAGTTATGTGCATAAAAACAGAATGTGAGGAAGGGAAGGACTAGACTTAGGAGTTCAGCAAGATGATCTCAGGGCAAGGAATGTTTGATTTAATCAATATTAAATCAAAAGTTTAGGATGAAAATTCTTTTAAAATAGCTTTTTTTCTAATGGAGAAGACTTCATGAAGGAGGCAACTTTCCTTTAAGGGTACATGTGGTCAAAATCAAAGAAGACAGAAAGAAATACTTGTCATCACCTTAAGGCTCCTTCTTTGTAATACTGAACAATTTATGAGCAGATCATAAGTGCTTGTTATGCAATAGTAATGTTGAGACTGCTTGTGAATGATTTTCTGTATTTACGCAATGCCTGATATTTGTTTTTCTCATTGTGTTGATTAGCTGTGACTGGTCAGACGAGTCATATGGTGTTGTTTCTGTTCTCAGATTAGAAGAGTGCACAAATTCTCATGTGTCAAGTAGTTTTGCTAATAATTACTCTGCCAGCTTCAAGGCCAAGATGTATGGTTATAATCCATACTTTTCTTGCAAATGAATACAAAGGAGAAAAAGTGTGGCTGAAAAGAAAACAAACCCTGAGCAAACAGTCACATAAAACTTTTTGCCATACTTGACTGTAGAGCTATACACATGAACGCTCTTTTGTTTCTTGCTGAACATGTGTATATGCTAGAAACTCAGCTCATTACTTTTGCTTCTGAAAAAATGTTTCAGAGGGATCTTTTGTGTTTGCGTTACTTTACACTGTTAGTTGGTTTGATGGGCTTTTTTTCATTTTTATTTTAAGGATTATAAATCTATACCATATTTTGAGGCCTAAAATATTACATCAGGATTCTGGCCACTTCTTTTTGAAGTGCTAAGAGCTTTTATTGTAGGGGACAAAACACTCACTACAGAGAGACTTGAACTATAGAAAACATTGAGCTTGCTTTCTAATCACATCTAGATATTGAAATCTTTACATCTTAGCTCTGCTAAGAAGTGCTTTCTTATAAGAAGACTTTCCAATAAAAACTGTTTTGTCTCAAAATCTTCAGAATTCCTTTTTTCTTTTTTTTTTGAAAACTGACATTTCCCTAATTATTATTTATGAAGGTTAGCTTTGTCCCTGAGCCACAACATCTGTAACAATAAAAAGATATTTTTTGGGTCTCAACAATTTTTAAAGAAACTTATTTTTTATATATAATATCCAAATGACTAAAGGTTTTGGAAAAACATTCCACCATGCAGACTTCAAACAGTCTGAGTGGAAAGAAATAGAGAGGCTATGGTATGGATGACTGTAGCTGACTTTGGACTGATTAGCAAAGAAAGATAGGAAAGTGATCCAAATACTGTGCAATAAATCCTCCTCATGTCAGCAGTGGAGAATAATGTAACATGATACACCATGGGGAGCAGGCTGAAGGAAAGGGAGGATTCCCTCACTCCCATCTCTGTCAATACTTCCTCAGGATGGCATAATAAGAGTTATCTTTCTGAGTGATATTTTTTCCCAAGTTTTGGTGCTTCCATGAGCACCAGGGTTTGGTGCTTCCATAAACACTTCTATAAGCATTTGCTTCTCTCTATAGTGTTGGGAAAACAAGTCAGAGAAAACTCCAGGTGGGGAAGTGACTAAATTGCAAAGACAAGAAAAAGACAAGAGATAAGAAAAGACAAGAAAAAGTTAAAACTAAAACACTTCACAAGACATATGGAAACAGACCTGAGAGTTGGACCAGATAATCTGGGTTGAATTGGGTGGTCTTTAAGGGGCCTTCTGATGCAAAACATTCAATGACTCCATTATAAAAACTTATCAACTTATTTATACTTCAAAAACAGGAACTAGAGTAGTAAAATATTACTGTGGCAAGTATAGTCCAGAAACATGAAGATATTTAAACATCTTTTTATAGTCGTATTAGTCGTATTCTACTTAAAAGCAACATAGATTTTTAGCTATTTGGTATGCAATCATATCAAATTTTCTTGAAAATTCCCATAATTGGTTTTCCCTATCCTAATAAATCCATACTGAAAAAAAGAAGTGAGTATCTTTAGATGACAGAAAAATCTAATGAAATGTTTGTCTACTTTTTTTTACCATCACAGGAAATAAACTCAAGAATATATTCATGATTGTTCCATTTTTCCCCCCTCATTTTAAATTTTTGATACTTAATGCGTAAAAAGCTAATTTTGGGAGGGCTATTCTTATATTTGAACCATGACCATGGAGTATATGACCAAATTCCTCCCGGTTGTGCTTCTCCCAGTTCAGTTGGACACTTGATGTCATGAGTTTCTTGCACTGAAAACAGTTGTATTACTGATACTGAACTCCAAAACGTTTATCTGAATCACACATAGTTTCTCTGCTGGACACAGATTCATAGCGTTCACAGGAAACATTGAAATGCTGGATAGAAAGGACTTATGGAGACTCTACTCAAAAGTCACAGTCAAAGTAGGAAGCAACCTGGTCAGGTCAGCCACAGCTTTTTTCAGCCAAGTTATGAAGCTCTCTAGTAATGGCTACTTCACAAACTGTTTGGGTAACCTGAACCTCTCTTCTGGTTGTTGCCCTTTCTGTATCACCTGATACTACAGAGTACCTCTTCTCTAATCTTTGAAGCTACACTAAATTTGTGTATAATGAGCTCGTTTAGATCACCTTTAGCTCACTTTCACCAGGAAAAATAAGCCAGTCTCCCTCCTCTCTACATCATGTCCTACTTCCCAACCTTTACTTAGACTCTCTTCAGTTTTACCTCACCTCAACAGCGAGGCGCAAAACTAGACAGAATATTCCAGATATAACCCCCCAACAGCAAGCAGAGGACAAGATCTACAGATCACAATAATGTTCCTTGACCACATATCAACACAGCACATGATTTACCTTTCTCATGATGACAGCAATCTGACTCGGCCCAGATTCCCCTTCAGCATGACTCCTTCTTGATCACCTAGCTTCCAGACAATAATACTGCGCAGAGCTGCATGACCTGGCATGCAAAACTTGATGCTTCTCCTTGCTGAATTTCATGAATTTTGGGCTGGTTCCATTTTCCAGTTTATCAAAGCCTACTCTTTGTTATGATAATCTTACCCTTTAAATTAAATTTGCTGAGTGTACACTTCAGAATCATCCAGGTCTTTAATGACTATGGCTAAAAAAATAAGGGCCCCAGTATCAACTTCTGGTGTACTCTACTAGCTGCTGACCACTAGCCAAACATCAAACCATTGTTTATTACCTTCTGAACCTGACATATCTGCCATTTTAAACCCACCTAACAGTCTGTATTATTTCCTGTATTCTTCAGAGCTTGAAAGGCAAGATTATTTTGCTCTCAGTTAAAGATGTTAGGAAAAAAAATTATATGTGGGTGCTCTTCTGTCATGCCTATTTAAAAATAGCACCCTTTTAATGTAAGTCAGGTAGAACCAGGCCCTTGTTTGATGAAGTTAATGGAAAATGTTTAAGGAAATGGCCGTCGAATGGAAGCTATCATGTTGTTGTGGCTAAACAAGCAACTGCTTCTTTGCCAAGCTGTGATAAGTGAAACACATTAAATCAAACCACCAGTTACACCACAATTCCTTGATGATGATTTTCTTATGCACAGTTTCTTAGTGGTTTAAGCTAATGGCTTTTACTCACCAAATGGATTCTACCAGGGTATGCACTTTGCCAGTTACCGCAGCTCAGCTGTACTATAGCAATTCAGTAAGACAAGGTAATTAAATAGTTTTTGACCTTGTAACTATACCATATATAAGAATAGATGTTGACATCATTATTAAAAAATGTATTCAGAAGATCAGATACATGTTATTTGTTGATGCCTTGGCAGGCTGATTCAGGCCTGGAAGGGGTTGGAAATAGAGAATGTTAGTGTTTTAATAATAAGCTTAAATGTTAGAACTGCCACTCTACCGATTTAAATTTGAGTGCATGGCAGAATTAGTGTAATGGCAGAACTGGCACAGTAGTGTATTAAAAATAAATGGTGTTATTTTCACTCCTTTTTATTTGCTATGTACTTAGGGATATAGCTAAGTGATACATGCCCTCTGCATAAACAAAAAAAATCTATATCTATTCCTATGTTTGACCTATTTATTGGGTAATTTTAGGGATTTTAATCTTGATACATGATTCTTCTTTCTCTCTTTTTTTTAAATTTTATTTTTGTATTATCTGTACTTAACATGTAATGTTTGCTCTCCTTTTCATGAGATATAATTTTCATTGTTTCACGACTGGAGTATTCCAATAACATTTCTCTAATCATAACACTTAGCCTTCTTGTTTGTGTTTTCAGAAATATGATTAGGATATTTTAAAGGACAGTGGCATGATCTAACAATACATTTTTAATATGACCTAAGATGAATAGTTGAAAACATTATCCAGCTTTGTGCAACCACTAAGTACAAAACCTCTCATGAAGGAGAACTGTAATTAAGCCTTAGGAGTGCAAGAGTTTTTATACATTGTGACAATGCCACTGTACCATGAATGACATGATTGGCTTGCTTCCTAGAGATGGGGACCTGGAGAGGGAATGTCAGTCCAAAACATAATTGCTGCATAAACTTGGCCAAATAATCTGTAGTTATCATAGCACACTTGTCTTGCTCATAAGGATCCATTTTATCCAAGTAAACAGTTCATAAAATCACATACTTATTCTCCCACCCTTCCCTTAGGACACAAAGATGGAAAGAAAGGTATAAAAGTACAACATGCATGCTGTGTTTTTGTTCCTGATAAAACCTTTGATCTTCTGCTGAAATAATTTTTCTTGCTAGTTTGAAAGGAATTTTTTGACTCTTACATAAGTATATTTTTTATTTCTTTTATTTCTTAAAAATCTACCACTCTCTTTATAAATAAATAGCTTTAAAATATTCTTGAGCTAACTCCTTTCTTTCTTTATATGATTGTTATTGATATTTTTATGCCTTAGAAGTTTTGCCAATAGAGTTCATAGAGTTCAAGTTAAACTGATTCTTATGCAAAGGGTAGATTCAGGCAAGTTGGAATGAGCATAATAAGGCAAATATTTTGTAACATTAATTAGAGAATCTCCTGGGCAGGCTTCTACATGCACCATGCATAAATTGTTATTGAAGTAAAATAGTCTGAAAAGTTGAGTCCATTATCTATTTTGCAGCACTTTATTAAAAATTAAAAAAAAATACTCTTCACATTCATTTGTTACTACATTAGGAAGAAAGATCACTGTCTGCTAGTCTTACTGCTTGTACTGTGCCATCTGTGCTTGTAAAAGTAATAATAAGCAATGAACTGCAAATGCCATCTGTAGTCAGATCTTTAATAACAATTAGGTAATAATAATCCCCAAGAAATCACTTGTTAACTGTGATAATTGATTAAATGTAATTATTTTGTATAATAAACTCTAATCAATGTTTTACAATGCTGATAACATCTTTCTTCACCCCCTTTTTTTTCCCATAGTAAATTCCCCAGCATGTTTGAGCAGCTGTGCAGGAAAATTACTAATTTTCCTGGGTTAATGACTGATTTTCTACCAATCAAAATCCAAGACAGTCTGCTCAGTTTATAATCAATTTTTTGTTTTTCCTCATGAACAAGGTACAATGTAAAAAGTAACACTTGGCAAAATTAATTACTTTAGAGTAACTCCTTGTAAATTTAAGGATGAACAAAAATTGACAATTCAAGCTAAAAGTTCATTGCAGTACACACCAGTATCATTGGATGGTTCTGTAGACAAGCTGTTTCCCCACAAAACTGGGGGTAACAAATAAGCCCAAGACACAGAAAGGTGGTCAGTTGATTTGGTTTCAACTCCAATTCTAAGGCACCAGTTCTGCAAGGATTTAGATCTTAAAACAGGTGAAGCAGTCCATCACTTAATTCCAGTATGTGTCTGAATTCCAGCTCAAACTTAAGCATGAATTTCAGTGCTCTAGTAACCGGAATCTTTACACTGATTTCTGCACAGATGAGTAGGGTCTTGTGCTCTTATGGCATTCTCATGTTCATAAAGCCAAGCTCAAGTAACACTTGTGAGATGAGGAATTACATCTGAACAGCAATCTGTAGAACGTATGTCACTACAAAAAATATCCTAAAAAGTGTTCAGACGTGTCTCCAAGAACAAGACCAAGTATTATACTAACATAATCTGCTATGGCAGTACAAGAGGGAAAAAAAGGAATCTTGGTTTAGTTACTATGACAATATGAATCTCTTCTGTATGACTAATGTAATTAAATCACATACACAGCTTTTAAAAATCTCGGATTTTTTTTTTCATTTTAATTATTACAGATGCATTACAGAAAGAAATGCAAGACTCAAAACCCATCTTACAGCAGACAGCAAACATTTATTAGATAGAAACGATCCTGATTCTCTGCAGTGAGTCCAAAGTGGTAGCTCAAAAGCAAACCAATAATCCAGAAGCATGCAGTGCTATAAAATTAGAGGCTAGATTAGAGACCTGCAGGCAATCACAATGCTATAATCTCATTGGGATCACAGAGACCTGAAGGGATATCTCCCATGCCTGAAATGCTGCAATCACAGAAATGTTTAGGAGGGGAACCTCTCTGGATGACTTAGTCCAGCCCCACTGTTCAAGCAGCATTAGACAGAGCCAGTTGTCCAGGACTGTGTCCAGCCAGGTTTGAAATATCTTTACATATGGAGGCTCCACTGCCTTTCTGGGCAACATGTTCTTGTGTTTGACTACCCCCACAACAAAATGTTTATTATTGTGTTCATACTGGATTTCATGGGGTGTGATTTGTGCCCATTGCCTTTTTCCTGGCACTGAGCGCAGCTGTAAAAGAGCCTAGTTGCTCATCTTCATTTGCTCCACTAGGTATTTATACACTTTTGATAAGATATCCCCTGAACCATTTATTCTCCAGGCTGAGCAGTCTCAGCCTTTCCTTCTAAATCCAGAGAGAAAAAGAATTTATAGAGGAACAGTGATCAGAAATCACTAATTTTTAAAATTATGTTTCTATAGAAGAAATATGTTCATATGGAGTTTTGATTAGTTTTTTTAGGTTTTTAAAAATGAAAATACCTTGAAATCAGCCAAACTGAAATAAAGCCCTAAATCAAAACTCTGAATTTCTTTTGCAGACCATTATTTTCAGGTTTAATTTGGTTTTTTTAAGTTAGTTCATAAACTTGCAACTGGTGTCCCTGATTTTCACCAACTGGACCTTACACATAGACCAAAAACCATGGGAGTGGGAGGAAGATGTAGCTTTTAATAAGCTTAGAATAGCACCATTTTTTCAGAAAAGTTTCTTCTAGATTGCTGTCCTATAGAGTCCAAAAAGAATTTGTTCTCCAGAATATTTATTGTTTGTACAAGATATAATTCATGTACCTTAAACAGTAAATATTGACTTTGTCATTCAGGAAAAATACTTGTTAAATATGTAAATGAACTATATACATTACTTGCCTGAAGTTCACTAAGTAACCACTTGATCCTCAAGTGATTCTAAATTTCATTTATGTGTGTCCTTACTTTTTGAGTCAATTTCAGGCTGGCTTTTTACTTCAGAAATAAATACAATTTTTGCTGGAAAAGCTTGCTACATGTACATTTAAAAATTAGGAGACCTGACACTGTTTAGATTCACATCTCACATTTTGCATTTTTCTGGTATGTACCATAAATTTTTAAACACTTCCAGTAGGGCTTCCAGTATTACTCTGCATATGCTAACTATTTTCAAGCAAGTATATACAGATGTACTATAAATGCTAATACAATAATATAATTTCCAGTGCTTTTCAATTCATGCAAATATTTCCTACTCTGTGCTTAATATTATTGACATTTAATATTTATTTTTTTATATTTCCAAGGATGTGCAAAATAAATAGGGGAAAGTGAAAATATATATCCAATGTTGGATAGTAGATTTTCAGTTTTCTCAAAATGGTTATTTTTATTTTAAATGTACAGAGAGATTATTGCTTGCGGTTCAAATTCAGCCTCGGAAATTAACTACAAAACAGGTTTGTTATTGGAGCTTACATTTAAATCTGTCCCAGCATCATTAAAGTACAATAAACATAACAGTCAAAATATAAAATGCTCAGAAAAAAATATAACCCAAAACAAAGAAAAGCTTTTGGACCCATGATCAGTGTTCTTCTCTAGACAATACACAGAGTATTGTATTGCAAGAAGATGAAGGTAGAGACAGAAATAGTTGAAGCGGCATGATGGGCTTTTTGAGAAAGTTTTGTCAGTTCAGCTAAAGGGAAGATGCCAGACCCCAGCACAGTTTTTATACCAACATGTTTAAAACAGATTGCCTATTTTCTTGCTGTAGCTACAATGAAATGCCGTACATACACTTCTCCAAATGAAAGGAAACAATGAGTGCTTTCCCGTGCTGTAAAACATGCTGCTTCAGCAATCTGGCATGAGAATGTATGAGCCCTTTTTCCAACAGCATAAACCAGGGTAATTACTAGCATACCTGACAGGACTATGGGAGGATTAAAACTGTATTTTTACATTTCTGTGGAGCATCGCCAGTATTATAAATAACAATACAGTTTGTTCCCTTGCAGTTCCATCAGCGGCTCTACAGCACTTCATGTTTAATAGATAGAAAGGAACCAATTTACACCATTTTCAGAATAGCCCTTTACCTATCACAGTGGCTGTTGATCACCTTACACAGAGACTCAGATACTTGATTCCCTCAGCCCATAATTGCAATATGGGGCATACATTTTCCCTGGCAGCTCCATAGTTTTGCCCAGTATGTGTCGAAAATTATGGCTTTACTTTGCAAGATAGGTAATTTCAGAAGGACCCAACTGGTTCCCATGAAGAACAATTCATCTGGATAATACTTTATGCTATGATTTACACACTCCAGAGCATAGATTAGCCATCAAGGAGTTTTCAAGTGGTGGGTCTCTGTTTTGAGAACTTTACTGATGTTTTACATTAATGGATGTAACATAAGTACTGAAGCACTGATGCCATTTTTAGACTATAAGAGAAATGTTACTAAAGAGTGGGTAATAGTATTGTAGCTACCTATCTGTTTTTAATTTTGGAGACTTAAATCTTTATTTCATTAATGGGGAGGTTGAAAAGACATTCCAGTTTGCATTTGCCCTTTCTTTTCCCTGTAAGCCACTATGAAAGTGAAGGAATTACTTAAATGTCTTCCTGTGCGCTCCACAAGCAGGTTGCAAGCTAAGACATGACAAGACATGAATTGTTCTTCAGTACAGAGGGAAGGAGAAGTGAGTAGACGGACCCAGACAGGGGTTTAGAATAATAAATTGGAGTGAACCAGGTAGTGGATGCCACTGGATAATGCTCAGTCCAGTAATAAACTTCTGGCCAGCAGCAGGAGGCTACAGAGGTTTTCACCTTACCTCTGCTTTCCACCATGGAAAAAAAACAAACAGGAGGAAGACTTTCTTGTCTGAGACCTCCCTTGAGATTTTCAAGCAGATCAATGCAAACATAAAAATCTCTGATACACTTTTTTGGATGCCAGGACACCAGCCCAGCCTCTTGGGAAGGGACAGTAGCTGGTGCCCTGTATTGTTAGAGTGCACAGATGCTAACAGGGGTCTGTGTCAGCTGTTAAGGATTTTCCACAGCCTTTTCAAAGCAATGAAGGGAGATGGCATGGCAAACAAGCTGGTGAAAGAAAGCAAAAGGGTCTTCAGACAGAAAAATCTCTAACAGTTTCAAAAGTATGATGCCCTCCTTAAAATAAGCAAAAGATGAGTGATGACATGATTCCTCAGAACTGGAAGAGAGAAACAAAAGTGCTTTTTAAGGCTAATTTTCCTGGGTTATTTCCCTCTTTCTATTCAGTTTTCAAAACTAGTCTTGAAAATCAAGCATTGATGCTGAAAAGCTTCCATAAAATTATGGTGCTAAAATGACAGCATTGATCTGCCTCAGGGGAAAAAATCACAACATTGTAGAGAAAAAGGTAAACCAACAAAGTTTAGAAGGCAATCACAACTAGAGCTGCTAGGGAGAACCAACTTTTTATAAAAAAATCATTGGTCAAAGTACTTTTTTTTTTTTATGTATTATTGTATAACATGCCACATATTCCCTGCCTGAGGCTTCCCAAAGGGAATGAAGACAGACTCATACTACACACTTGCCATGGAATTACTTGTCTTTTGAAACCTTAAACACTTCTCCAAAATGTTATGCATACTGAAGACTTTTTTCCTTTACTCCTTCCCTTTTGGCAAAATCAGACTTTCAGACAGTATGTATCTACTTCAAATTCACAGAAAAAAATATTTGTGTAATCCTGGATTGCCACTCCTTCCCTAGGAGTTTTACTTTGTTCCTCCATCCTTCTTCCTTACAAAACTAACTTGTAACTTATTTGCTTCGTACATATTTATAGGAAAAGAAGAGTTTGAGAATAATTTGCAGTTGTGATGATAATTTATACACCAGTTCTGGGATGGTTGTGAAGATAAGTAGTGGATTGCAAAAGGACACAAAAGATTTGAGTCAAAAACTTGAGGAAGATGAAAATCCCAACGGCATTGAAATTAAAAGCATGAAATTAAGAGCTAAGGTTTCAGTGAAAATCCTGCTTTAAAATGCTTTAAAGCATCTGGATAATGCCAGATCTCAGCCATCTTCTTGAAGGAGAGAGTGGCCCAAAATACAGAGCTGAACCTGTGCAATGGTTGCTTGCCACAGTGTTTCGGAGCTCTCTGTGTTAGGAGAAACTCATGGTGGAGTCAGATATCTGTTTTATGCAATCCTTCTGTATGGGCAGAAAAAGTTCATATGGCCTTATCCTCCTGAACTCTAGCAAAGTCAGTAGGATGCATTGTTTTGTCATCCATTGCAAGTCTTTGTCTGTAAGAGTTATATTATTTTCAGGAGTGTTTTGAACTGCTTTCGCATTGTTTCTACAGTCTTTGTGCTGATGGTCTCACCAGCTTCCAATCCTCCTTTTTGCTTTCCTCTTAGTGTGCTATTACTTCTCTGACCATTCTTAGTATGATTCTGTTCTCGTCATTCACATTCACGTTCAACCAATCTCTCTTATTCCACAGCACCAAAGCGTATTTTGTTAAAGTGTATTAGCTACTCCCAGATCACTCTTGCTCAGTAGCTTCTTTTGTTTAGGTTGTTCTTAACCAAAGGGGAAGAAATTTGCCATCTAATTTAGCCTGAAAGTATGAAGTGGAAATATAACTACACAAAATGAATGCATTGGCAGATTTGGCATAAATTCTAGGTAAAAGCAGATTGCCGCAGAAACAAATTATCTAGCTGCAGGGACAGAGTGGAAGGGTTGAATTTCAAATTGAGCAGACGCAAAATATATTAAAATCTACTGGATTTGCAAACACCAGTGGAAATCTGTGGCTGTACCTCCACAGGGAGAAATGCATAGGTTTGTCTCAGATACAGACTTCATGTGTTTTATGACAAAATGTTGAACATAATCCAACATTTTGGTGAGAAAAATGTTGTGGCAAAAGATATGTCAACTTCTCCTGTTGTATGAAAAGAGCACAAATTTTTTGTTAATTTAGTCATGGTAGTCAACTTCATGAAACACAGTACTTTTTTCCACCACACTCAAGGTTTCTGTGGAAGAAAATCAGACTGCTTGTATGCAGTCTGTTTGGTCTAAATTTTCACCATGCTCTCCAAAATAGTCCTTCTTGTAGATAAATAGTTCTCTTTATGAAGTTTGTAAAGAACTTTCACAGTAGTATTAAAACAATGAATAACAGCTCTTACAGGATGGTGATTGTCAGAAAGACCACAAAGATGAAAATCAGAGCATTGATTTCATTGATCTGGCAATTTAGGAAAAATTCCCTCTTGTGCATTAGTGTTCTGATTTGAAGAAACAATGCAGATTTTGAAGGACTATTTCCTTGATTGTCCCTTTGAATCAGTTTGATTGGCAAAGCATTTTTGTTGCACCAATGAGAAGCCCTTCAGAAGAATGAAAGCTTGTATCTCTGTTCTAGATGTGTGTCTTTATATTAAACCCACAAACCAGAATGACATAGTCCTCACTGGAACTGACCAGAGAAAGAAGGGAGAAAAACAAATCTGGAGATGGAAAAGCCTGGAGACTGTCTAGCAACATACCTGCAGAATCTGACCCTATGTGAAGAGCCTGTGCCTCCAAGAGAATGCTGTCCCAGAAATCTTCTGCACAGCTGTTTCACAGATTCATCCTTGGAACCCTGTCAGGTACCTCTGAGGCCCAGCAAAGAGGATTTTGCTTTTGGGTCTTACACTGTGGTTTTCTTCCCTCTCATGATTTGTGGTCTAATGTTCTGATTTTTGAAATTGCTTAGTTTCTTAGCCTCAAGATGAGCTAAAATCTCATGCAAAATTCAAACAAGATTGATTACAAGACTCATCAAGTTTAGGACATTCAGGCCAAGCTGCAAAATAAAATCAATGCCAGTTGCTGCCTTTCATAATCTGTTTACTTCCTGACTCTGTGATGGTATTAAAATGCTTCATCTCTAAGTAATCTTATTGGCCTTTGCATTTATGCTATGGCTGAAAGGATTAGCTCTGAAAAGCACTTACATATTACCTGTGATATAAACAAGGGGATTAGTGGATGGTCCTTTGGACTGAAGCTGTTATTTTCTTTGTAATTTATATACTGGAATCCAGAGGAAAAACGAATCCCCTTGTGTAGTTAAAATGCTTGTCACACAGGCTGCAAAGAATCTACTCCAACTGTCAGTAGGCCTTTTAGAACTCTTTCTGTGAGAAATAAAAATCTCTTTGCCCCTGAATTTTCTGCAACAGACTATTTGAACATCTGGTGCCAGCATAGCTTGCCCAGCAGCACACTCCAGAAATGCAAGGAAAAAGTAGGTGGCAAGGTGCATGCTTTTCACTCACACTATTTGTCTAGCGGGAATGTGGGGCCAGTTTCACAGTGTAAATTTTATTCATCTGCTAAATGAATTTTGTTGGGACCCTAACCTGCCATAAAGAATACAATCCAGGGATTCAGGCAGCTACTGTTTCACTAAAGGTCACAATGAATACTTGCTAAACTTGGGAGACAGCAAGTATATATGTGAAACTTGGGAGATAAAACACAGTATATATGTGATGTGTGATACATAATACATAATGTTGTAAAAATATACAGAGAACCATTTCTTATTGTTTTCGTTACGTTTGCCAGCAGAGGCATACTCTTCAACTTAGGCTACTACATGATGTATGAGTATTTGATTCTTGTGACAAGGACTGTTTTCTAAAAGAGGATATTTATTTTTCTGCAGTGCTAAGCATCCATCCTTTTGTCGCTTCCTTGGCTTAGATTGCCGAGGTTATTTTGAGATCAATTTTCATCTCCTATTTGAATCATATGGCTGCTGGTTCAAATCCAGCTTGGGTCAGTAATTCTGCCATATACATGAAGCAAGTTCTTGGCCTGAGCCAATTATTCCTGCTGAAGAGGTTGTCATGCTGCAGGGAAATAATAGCAGCTCCCTTGGCATTTATCCTACCAGCTTCACTAGAGACATTACTGAAGAGGCATACAGGATGATCTCTTCAAGCTGGGACCAAAAATTGTGTTGCTTTTCTAAAAGCACTGTAGAAAAAAATCAATTGGCCACTCACTGTAAAAGTGAAAGAGTTAATCTACATCCTAATAACATCCTTATTTCTTTACAGATGCAAATATTTTAAATTAAATTATGTAAGTAGCAATGGTGACTCGTCAGCCATGAAAAATCATTAAGGAAAACTAGAACTACACTAAAATAAAAGGAAGTACTTAAAAACTTTTAATATTAGCTATGATGCTCTTCCTTCAATATTTGCTTTCTTCCTAAAAAAAACCTACTTAGCTCTAAACTCATCTAAAACTGATATTTTAGTTCCAACCAGGTACAGTGACAAGCGAGATCTGACTGATTTCTGTCCTGCAGGTGATTAGCTAGTTAATGCTGACGAGCTTTGTTGTGTGTTTTTATTTAATCTGGGAGGGTCTCTACTCTCAGAGAAAATTTTAATCTTGATAGTGCTTTCCCAGGCAGCAGGGAAGCCCTTTTGTGTGATTCATGCTTCAAATTAGACCTGGAGACTTTTCTTCTTTCCTAACATTTATTTCCGATGCATATTTTAACTTCCCACCCAAGTGTGTAAGTTTACCTTCCTGACACCTGGTAACGGGAATAGAAAGTTGCTAACCTCTTCCCAAAGGTCATGACAATGTCAGGCTGTGAAAAGAGCAGTGTTGGGCAGGGGGACAGCCGGCACTTGCCACCCACCCCTCCATCTTTGGGAGCATGGATATCCTTGTGGCAATACATGAAACCTCTGCCGAGCTGGGGCCAGTCCCGCACCTGGCTCCTACAACGCCACAAGTTGTGCTTGATCCCCTGAGCCTGAGAGCCACCGAGGGCTGGCAGCAAACAGCCTGGAGGTGAGCAGGGTGTCCTGGCTTGGGAGGAAGGGCCTCCTGCCCAGAAAGCCAGGCTGTAACACTGAGCCATGCAGCAAGGTGCAGGCTGGTGGAGTCGCTGGTGGTGGCAAGGGACAGAGGTGGCCCCACAGCCACTCACGCTCCCAGCTGTCTCCACACCCCAGCTGAACCAGCCCAAGGGCCACTCAGAGCTGCCCACACATCTGCGGTGCTGCCAGGAAAGCATAGTCTACTCCCTCACTAGCACAGCAGCTGGGGGTGTTCAGTGCAGAGGAAGAGAAGCAAATCTTACAGCATCAAGGGTTTCCTGCCAGCAGCCAGCCAGCAACCTGTACCCAAGAGGAGCTTTGATGCATTTCAGTGAAAATGGGGGAGCTAAGTGGAGCTGATAATCTGCCCTTTTGCATCACCTTCCAGGAATTACCTGGATACTCACTAACTCAAAAAATAACATGGGATCTAGATAAATAAATAATGAAATTAGCCTTGTACCATTTATAAGTAATGAAAATGGAGTGTGCCTGATGACATGAACCCATCAGTAAACAATGCTTCAAAAGGACACTGCCAGAGTCAGTAGGCCACAAATTTGGACTTTTATTCTTGTCTCTTTGTAAGAGCATGTAGACCTCCTGATATCAACTTATATTTTTGGAGCAACCTTATCATTCCGTAGCAAATAAAGCAGCCTTGGTTTTGCAAAGAAATAAAGAAAAGAGCATTAGCATTGCTGCAGTCATGATCTTTCTGTCAGAATATGAATAAGGCATAAATCAGCATACAATATAAAAAAAATTGATTTCCAGATTTTTACTGGACCATTATAAAATGTTCAAACAAAATGTCTTTTCGTGTTCTGAAAAATGAAGTTACTCACTGAGACTGTAATTTCATATTTCAAGCCATGTATATATGCCAATTCTGAATCTCACTGATGAAAGAAGAGGTGGGGTTTTGTGTCTTCATGAAAGAAAAACACTTCATTTGCTGTAATTTTCTGAATCTGATTGTGCCCTGTGCAATGGAGTTGATATCCTGCCACTTTTAAAAGACATCAGAATATGCAGATGAAATATAAAAACTAAAAATATAAATAAAGAGAAATTCAGGAATATTCAATTAATTATTTAACATCTGAAATAAATAACATAAATATTATTTCTACTACCTCATAGCCTGAACTTCACTGTAAGGTTGAAATTTGACAGAAATTTGGATAAATTTTGATGGGAGTTTTTCCTTGGAAGGAATTACTAGATTAGTCTGAGACTGGGGAAGAGGTATTTTATTTAGGAAAAATATCAAGAATTTTATAATATTTTATCTGATTTCCAGAGGAAATAAAAATAAACCAATTCTCCCTTCATGCAATTTCTTTGTTAAAAATTAGTATAAATATTTTGTATGCAAAGAATGTCTCTTTCAGTCATTCTGCTGAGACGTTGAGATTTTTAACAGGTATGCTTTGCTACCTGTAGTGATAGCAGATAGTGATAGTGATTGTTCTGTTAAAAAAAAAGGAAATAAAAACTATCACTATCCAATAAAGTTTTAAACAGAATCACTAATGACAAAGAATGTCAAATAGCCATTAAATTTCTGAAAATAAAAACCATCTGTCCATTACTCTTTCACTGAATGTAGCTCAGTGTGTCATTTTAAAGTGTTCTATCAAGCTACATCAGTCACTTTTCACTACACTACTCCAGAGACATGGCAGGAACTGGAATTGGGCCTGCTCCAGCTCAATCTTTCTACAGCTTTTTGAATGACCAACTTTGCCTCAACCTCTTTAGTGCATGCTAAATTAGAGGCCTGATCCTGCAAATCTTATGAATGTATTTCAATTTCAAGGGCTTTAAATAAACTCCTATTCTGTCAATTCCAAGACAAACTACTACTGACTTCCAAAGAGGCTGCCTGACAACTGATTAAGCACAGAATAAATCTTCAGGGTATAGTCCACTATTTTCAGTGTGACTAATAAAAACTATTTACCTGAATAAGGGAAAGAAATACACGGCACCAGGTCGTGATACTGCAGACATTTGTCATCACACCTGCAGCTTACAGCTGGAGCTGTAACTCCAGTGACAAGAGTCTCCAATCATTCTCCTTGTAAGTGTTGTTTTCATCTTAAAATCAGTCCTATGAAGGAAATTATTAAGGAAGTGACATCTTTTTCTGTCTTCTTTTCAGAAGAAAAGGGGCTGTTGTGTCAGAAAGCCTGAAATGTCTTGCAAGGTAAAAAGGAAGCAAGCTCTAATGAAAAATGTCTTGTTGGAGAGCTCTAATTGCTATGCAAGAAGTATTCTTGCTGCAATAGTTGGTATCCATGCAATATTTCTGTGTTCTAAGCAGAGGATGAGACATATTATCACCGTTTGTGTACAGCAAGAAGGTTTCCATGCTTCTGATAGACTTTGAATTAAATAAATTCATTAAGAAGAACAAAACTTTCCATCTATGCAAGATGAAGATTGACTGTATTACAGCTATGTCATTTACACCCCCCAGTTTTTCTGGGAGATTTTAAAAAGGAAAAAAGTTGATTTGGCAATGTTATTTCTTTTGGCTAGTGCAGTCACATGTTTTTGCTATACTTTTTTTGGGGGAGAAACCTTACAATGAATATAGAAGATAAATAGTCTAAATGTAATTCATTTATCCACAGCTTGTTATTTTATATTAGATAGTGGTGAGACAAAACTATTTTAAGAGAATATATGAGTAACTACTATTAAATTGCATGCCAGATTGTTCTGTCAACTTTAACAATTTCCCTTGAAGTTCATTAAAACTCAGGTTGCTGCATTTTTCACAGCCAGATTGGGCACAATGGAACAGCCTTGATTAGTCCAGAACATGCTGGATTACTTTCAGTAGTGATATAACTTTGGAACTTTTGAGATTTTGTGTAGAAGTTTTCTGTGTGAATTATTTTAGATGAGGAAGTACTTGAAAGGTCCAGTACAAGCTCCAGATAAGAAGTCAGTATAATCTTTCTGGTGCAAAAAAAATTTAAAAATATGTATACTTGAGTATGATACCTGATAATCTATATAGACTGAAAAATTACTTTCATAGGTCAAGTTTACAAATAGAACTGTTTGAATTTAAGGATGATTGAAATATGTTAGGAATACTTGTTGGTACACAATATAATGCCAATTATATGGAAAAAAGATTCTAACAGTTTACAGGAAAAGCCTTCTTGTTCTGGAATTGTGAAAGGAGGTTGTGAAATGTCTTTTTCTTGTTGCCTTTTTTTCTCTTTTCTTTTTT
>VXBU01016256.1:525283-538070 GCA_013400315.1 Bombycilla garrulus
TAATATATTTCAAGTCCTTGAATAAAAATTAGTTATTTCTATTTTTGTTTCTTGCCAACTTCAAGGATCTACTAGTTCAAACACTTTGAAAGGAATAAAAGTAATGTTAGACAATGGAACCTGGTGATGGATATATAACATTTAGTTTCTTTTTCTTTATTTAACACTGTCCTTTTTGCATGCAGCTGTTATTAATCCTTATTTTCAATATAAATCAAAGCATCATCACGTTATGACTTCAAAGACAGTTAACCAGGATAAAGATTGGAAAAGAAGTTTTGTACATTTAAAAGAAAATCAGCTCAGGACAGCAACTAATGAGAATTACCTTCAGTCATAGACTAGCAGGCAGTAGCATTTGAGAAACCACATAAAAAAATCAAAAAGAAACACAAAAAAAAAAAATTTAAAAAAATAAAAAAAAAAGCAGCCCACTAAACCTTGCAAACCCTTTAAGTGTCTTTTAAGTATCTGACTATTAGAACCACTTTTTGAAAATATCTTTGTATTCATGAAGTAGACAGAGGACATATCCTTATAAATGAGTGTAGCTCAGTAGTCAGAAAATGAGATCTACTTTTTAGTAGGCTCATCCTGTTTGACAGGAAACAACTGTATTGCACAAAACAGGAAAAGATTGCAAAAATGGTAATTTAGTCTGACCAAACACATAAACCAGATTGGACGATTCATAATGATCTTAATCAAAGCTTCTGATTGAACTATAGAACATATTGCTCATTAAAGAGTTCTGTCTGCAGCCAATTTGAGAATAATCAACCAAAATGGAGAAGCAATAATACCCACAGATGAGTTCAAGTCATCGTTTATTATCCACACTTATACAACCTGTGCATTAACTCCAATTTAAACTTGCAAAATTTCATCTTCTAAATACAAATTTCAAGACACTATACAGGCTCACAACATTACCTTTGATTTCCTATTTAGACCATTCAGATTGCAGCTGGCCACACTACTCATTATGAACTGTCAAATGGTATGCCTCCTTTTACTGTTTATAGGTTAGCATTGATCATTAATTTTATTATAATATCAGACAAAGCTTTTCATTGAAAGGAATCCTAGAGATCATCTAGTTCCAAACTCCCTGTCATGGGCAGGAACACCTTTCACCAGACTAGGTTGCTCAGGACCCCATCCAACCTGGCCTTGAACGCTCCCTGCAATGGGACATCCACAATGTCTCTGGGAAGTCTGTTCCAGTGTCTCAACATCCTCATTGTAACATACTTCTTACTTATATCAAACCTTATATCCACATTATATCCAACCTTATCTCCAGGATATATCCAACCTAAAACTGACCTCTTTCAGTTCAAAATTCTTAACCCTCATCCAATCATTACACTCACTCCCTGATAAAGAGTCTCTCCATCTTTCTTGTTGCCTTGACTCAGGTACTGGAAAACTGCTCAAGGTCTCCCTTGGAGCTTTGTTTCCCCCAGGCTGAACAACTCCATCTCTCTCAGCCTGTTTTCATAGGACAGCTGCTCCAGGCCCCTGACTATTTTTTGTGTCCTTTCTGTGGACTCACTCCAAGTCAATGTCTTTCTCAAGCTGGGGGCCCCAGAGCTGAATATAGCACTGCAGGTGGGATCTCATGAGAGTGGAACAGGACAATCCCCTCCCTCAACCTGCTGGCCATGCTTCTTTTGATGCAGAGAATCAAAAGGCTTTCTGGGTTATGAGTGCACAATTCTGGGTCACAGTTTTTCATCTAGAAGAAATGCCCTCAAGCCTGTCTTTCAGGGGTGCCCTCATCACACAGCTTGTAACTATGTTTGTGATTGCCCCAAACCATGTGCAGGCCCTTGCTTTTGGCCCCGTTGAACTTCATGAGGTTTGTACTGGTCCACCTCAAAAGCTGTCCAGATCCTTCTTAATGTCATCACTTCCCTCCAGCGCGTTGAGCACTTCACAAAATTTGATGTCATCAGCAAAATTCCTGAGAGTACACTCAATCCCACTGTGGATCAACAAAGATGTGTAAATAGTGCTGGTCCCAACAGGAACCCCTGAAGGAAACCACTTGGCACCGGTCTCATTGAGACCTCAAGCCACTGATCACAGCTCTTTGAGTGTGATCAGCCAATTCCTTATCTACCAATATTTTTATTATTATAAATTTTGGTGGATTCGTAGTAATTTCTTAACAAATGAGAACCTTGTAATTATTTGAACTGGAGTTTATTGTGTAAATTAAGGTTTCAGAGTGTTTTTCTTCACTTCACCAAGCAGTTGCAGCACCCTCATATCTCACTGCATGATTGGTCACATCATTAGTTATTTTAACAAAGATATGAGAGGCTTAAATGCTGTAATTCCTGCCTCAGTGAGCAAATGAATGAGTCTCCAATGGGAATGTAGCTGTGGGGCTTGACAAAACAATAGACCGGAGGAAAACCACAACAGCACACAACAGGACAGGTTATTTCTGTAGGTAAATTAAAATGAATCTGCCGAACATGGGACTGTTTCAGGATTTTGCACACTGATTTACAAGAATAAAAATTAGGGGACTTGGATAGTATAGAGAAAACACTATGATTTGGGGAGTGTGGAAGAAAGCATAAAAATCATTTTTAAACCAGTCAAAAAAGAGACTGAATGAAATGTACCACCTTCAGTGGGGACTGTGGAGGGTAAGACACTGTCCATCAAAAGCAACACACAATGAAAAGTACATAGACAAATTGCCTACTGACAATCATTACATCTCAGAGTTAGAAAGGCCTGTAGAAAGAGTGTGAAGTGGCTACACTCCTAATTTAGGCACCTTAATAGTCCCATAGTTACACAAGATGAATGCAGAACCTCAAGCCTTTCAATAATGCAGGGCTAGCCTCAATTTCACCTTGCAGGCAGAGAGTCACAGAAGTGTGAAGATCATTGTGTGCAGACCTCAGTGCACAACGTCTCCTTCAACTGTTCTTGGAGGCTGATCCCTCCCCCTAGGTATCGTACCATGCTACAGGCACATCATGCTCCCTTTTGAGGTTGAAACACACTAAAGGTGTCACTGGGACAGAGAGTTAGCTACTACAGCATCACTGCCCTTGTGTTACACCACCCCCCATTGCTGTTCCTGCCTGACTGGGCTGATGTATCAGAGGGTCCTTGAAAGCCACTGGCATTTGACTTGCTCTTCTTCTCATCTCAGAATATCCATATCCTTATCTCATGCAACCAAGTGGCACCCAGTATCTAGGTGAGAACAGCCTGAGTGAGGCTTTGCATTGTTTACTCAGAAATACTGTCTTTGTGAATTTCCATCTCTGTTACAATACATGCCCTCCTCCAGGTGTATTGATTGCATGAATATTCATAGGCAAAGAAAAGCATTAATCTACACATAACAGGATTTAACATACTTGTTTGCAAATAGATTTCCCTAAATATTAACTCAGGTCTTTACAAGATAGAATCATCAGGTTTGCTGTTTTTTCTCTACTTGTCTGACATTCCCTATGCTCATTTTCACTGATCTGTCCCTCATTGCCATGGTCATCATTGTGCTGTGCCACGCAATACTAATGGTAGGGCAAGCAAAAAATTGCTCTTATGTTCCTTATGCTCTTATTTTGTCCGAAAACTTGTTGAAGGATGTTGTGAATATTTAGAGTAGAACAAGGAATTAAACACAATTTTTCCATTTCCACTGCTGGTGACTTCTCTTCAGCACTCTCCCTGGCAATTGATTCTGCCAAGAGAAATTTTAAAAAGTGCATTTTTAGTTTGCTGTCCTACCAAAGTCCAAGTTTTAAAACACTACAGCCACAGGAGTGTTATTGTCCCAGACTATACAAAGAACTACCATGCAGATATTGTAGTGTGCATAGGAAATATCAAAAGTTGTATGTATTATAAGGAAGAGAGGAGGTGCTGAGATTTAAATGCAGGCGGTGATATGGAAACAGCCAGAGGTAACTAGAGCAAAAGAGGAGGTAACACTGTGCTGACAGTGCAGCCCTTGTATGGGAAACTAAAACCACAAGCAGGAATCACTGGAAATCAGGCTTCATCCCTTGGAGTATACACAGAATTATTTGCTAGGAAGTGAGGTGCTTGCACATTCTTCTAAAGAACTGATTAACTGGGGGTGCTGATCCAATGCTTTTTCATTGGTTCTATCAAGGAGAGGTAATGGTACACATTCTAAATGCAAATAAATTAGTTGGCTCGTTTCTGTTTTTCTTTCTTTCTTTCTTTCATTCTTTCTTTCTTTCTTTCTTTCTCTCTTTCTCTCTTTCTCTCTTTCTCTCTTTCTCTCTTTCTCTCTTTCTCTCTTTCTCTCTTTCTCTCTTTCTCTCTTTCTCTCTTTCTTTCTTTCTTTCTTTCTTTTCTTTCTCTTTTTCTTTCTTTCTCTCTCTCTTTCTCTCTCTCACTTCCTCTCTCTTTCTTTCTTTTCTCCAAAGTAATTGATGCTCAGATAAGGAAGGCTTTGCCCTTAACCTGTAATTCACAGCATTTTTCTTGTCTTTTCCAGATCACTGGGTATTAGCAAGGCCTGCAAGCTCTCAGCAATTGTTTCTGACACCTTACTAGCCTTTCCTGTGACAGAAAAAAGGAGGTTTATTTTAAAGGAAGAAGAAGGTGCTCTCCAGTACCCACAACTTGTTCACAGTATTAAAGTGTATTAGTGCAAAATAGTGAGAAACAAATTTCTCAGTTATTTTAAGAGCAGCTTTGAAGCCACATACATGCAAGGTAACAGTGTAATCTGTACTGTCAATAATGGCACACTCAGAACCATACAAAAGGACTATTTTAAAGTCACAACATAACTATGTGTGTAAAAGGTGTCATGTCATATTACACTATTTTTAATGCATATTTCCATAAGATTGCAGAAACACAGTTCAACACTGTAAATAAGTTAGTTGCTGAATCCTTGGTTCTTTTATAATGAACTCCTCAGATAACCCAAGAAGCTGTCTTGCCCTAAATGGAGTGCTCCTCAGGATCTCTGACAAGTGACAGCAATTTACAGATTGACACCTGACAGCTTTTATTTGCATCAGAATCTTTTTTTCCCATGAGCAGTTCCAGGAATAGTTTGTAGAACAGAAAAATCTCACAAAAATGGCAATGCTTAATCTAAAATAGTAAAATAGCAAGCCTTTGTTTTGTTTCACAATTTCTTCAAGTTATAAAGAATTATTTAAACTGAGAAAAAAACAATGAATACATCATTATTATTTCAGGTTTCACTAAAATGTTTTGCAATTTTATAAACGCAAGGTTTTATAAAATATAAAAACTTATAAAAACACAAAATCTTATAGACTATAAAAACTTCTTGCCTCCCTTGGCTCTTGTCTTCTTTGATCACTGATTTATTTTAAAAAGATGGGCTCAATATTACATAGATTGTTTATACAAGCTATTATGAATTCAACTACATGTCCTCCAACGAACAGATGTTTTTTATTCTATGATGTTGATCAGAGTGCTTATCAATACATGGATAGATTTATTCATGAAAAGTCCATTCTGGCATTTGTTTTGTTTAAAATAATTAAAGCAAGACAGGTCCTTTAATTTGAGGCCAGTGAGGGGGTTGTTTGTGTGGGGTTTAGATCTCATTTAAAAACCTGGTTACATTTTTATTGTACAAAATCAAATTGTTTCATGGAAAATATGAAATATGCCTGTCACATGATGAAAGACTGTTGCATTATGTTCCTAATGAGGGAGATAAATAATATTAAATAACTTCCTGATAGATTTTTGGTTGTGGTGGTGGTTGCACAGGTATTTTTTATTGTTTCTCTTTATTTTACCTATTCAGTTCAAATTGGAAATCAAATAAACAAACCCTGAGCCCATCAAATACTAACCCCATGTGAAAAAAACCTGCATAATGTAGGGGAAGAATAAGACAAACAGTGCTTTTAAAGATAATTACGAGCCGTCACCTCAACATTTCTTCCCTACTTGACTGACATAGTCTATTTAGAATGTGTTATGGAAAACGCCTGACCTGTGAACTAAACCAAACATGCTGCAAATGTAGTGGAATCTTTATTAATGTAAATTAGAGAGCCCAAATATTTTCTTGCATGGGGGTCAGTTGGAAACACTGTAATCTAATTACTCTTCAGTTTCATTTATGTGCACAGACATTTGCTCCTGTAACAGGGAAGACTGTTTCTTTTGGCAGCAGCGGCGATGTGGCAGCCTCCAGTATTTGGAGGCTGATAATAGGACTAATGTGCTGGCACCCTGACAGAGGGCACAGGAGGGCATGCTATTAGATAAGTGTTTCTGCTACATTACCCAGACAGCTTTGCCCTTCACAGAATGTTCCAGCCATTGTGCAGTTTGATATCACACAACTATAGAATGCTAATGCCAATGCAATTATGTATTTTGGCTTTCTTTTTGGCAATAGGCTGCACTTAAGCAAAATTTAGTACCATCTTATATATTCCTACAGCTGGATAATTAAAGGGCATTTCAGTTTCTTTTACACAGAACTAATGATATGAAGACCAGTGGCTAGTTAAAGTGTTATTCACTGCGCTCAAAGAGTTGTGGCAATTAGGTCTGTTTTCAGGCACAAAATGTATTTGGTAGCAAAAGAATGACAGTTTGATGCAATTTAGTCAAATTTATTTCTCCCGGGTTAATGTATGTGTCACATGGGCTTCCTTATATTTTCCTCTTTTAAGTAGAATTTGCAGGTGCAGAGCTTTAGCTTGACTGTGTGACAAACATTAAGTGATAAAGCTACAGGAAACTTGGAATCAAGACTGCATTTTCACAAAATGACACAGACCGGTAATGAAGGGACAATGAGACACTTGCTCCTGTCCCAAAGGAATATGATGTTCTCACCAATCAATTTAAGGAAGTCTCTGCAATACACAATATCTTAAAATGAGATAAATCTGCATAGAAGGGGAAAGTATTAACCTGATTTATAGACCATCTTTCTCACTTGTCCTCATGGGCGCTCAGCTAGAAAGTTATTTTCAGTTCTTACCTATTGAGAATATCAGCATAGAGTTGTCCATGGGACACAGCTGAGAACAGCAGGTATCTTGTCATGCTCTGAGCAAAACACGATCACTAGAAACTAATTCAATCCTGATAGATGACTTGGCCATGAAAGTTTAAGAGAAAGCCTAGGTAGGATTCTTCTGTCAAAATGAGCAGAAACGCAAAGAGCAGGACTAGAATTACCACCACACACTTAGAATAGTTTTAAGATTGATTCAAAAACATTCAATTGCCATAAGTTTAGCAGCACATGGTATTTCTGCATGTGAATTGCTGCATTCTGAAGGAGGAACAGAGGCCATATGTGTTTTGAGTCTGCTTTTCCCCACACAACAGCAAGGGCGAAATGCGTCGGCATCGTATCACTCGCGAACATGTGGCATCCACGGCTGCTCTCAGCACCAAGGAAAAGCTGCCTGGCAGCTCCCCTCCAGCCTCACTCCTGAGCTTTGCAAGCTTCCTGGGGAGCCTCTGTGCAGCCTTAGAAGGTTCCCTGGCTTCAAATGAGCTAAGTAAGCTCTGTATGACAGCCTGTCACACAAAGCAGCTGCTCCTTCGCGCTCCCCTCAAAGGCTGGCTCTCAACCCCAAATTCCAGCAGCATTCCAGCCCTGTGGTGTTTAAATGGAGGGAGGGCTGGGAGCACAGGGGCCAGGGTTTGGATGGGCCTTACTCTGCCTCTTCACCACTATGGGCAGCGAGAGGGGTGGCATGGGTTTTGCACAAAACTGTTTGCCTGATTGCAAAATGAGTTATTACGCTCAGCTTCTCAGAGGCTTGGTATCTATTTGGAAAGCAAACAGATAGCATATTCCCCCCTCCCACTCCTAAAAACTAGATCTGCAGCATATGGAGGTTCAAGTGACAAAGCATTCCCTGCAGGAGGGTTTGTATATCCTGGATTTGGATCTGTGTATTCACAGCCATATTTCGCATGAGATTTGGTTGCAAAGAATCTTTAAGTAGCTCTTTCTCATGCAGAATTATTAGAAATGTTATGTTATGTTATGCTATGCTATGCTATGCTATGCTATGCTATGCTATGTTAGTTATGTTATGTTATGTTATGTTATGTTATGTTATGTTATGTTATGTTATGTTATGTTATAGCTGGTGTCCTCAGATGTTCAGTGTTAGGGAGAAGCATCTAAAATGATTGCACTTCTTTTTTCCTCATTAGGCTATGTAACTTTTTGATACAAGGCTTATCTGAAAAAGTAAAGGATAACTTATCAAATAATCTAAACAAAGAGTCTTTAATTATGATACCTAAAGACTGTTAGTGCTATGAAGCTTAATTGGCACTGATAAATGGAGTAAAATAATGTGATTAGCTTTAAGAATCAACAGTAAAGTATTTTATAATCATATATTTTTAGCAGGAAACCATGTTTATGAAATCCATTAGAAAGAGGAAATCGGTGAGTGATTTTTTCATCCTGATCAGTCAAAATTACTAGGAAAGCACAGAAGAAATGGAAACAATGACAGCAGCCAGCAAACTATAATGAAATACTGTTTCTAAAGTGATCAAATTGTATCATGCTTAATAGCAGTCAGTGTTAAAAATGCAAGAAATCAATATGAGTATTTATCCATTTACAAACCTATTCTTCTGAGAATGTTAAAAAATGAAAGATAATTAATTTGGGATCAGAGAGTATCAAATTTTGAAAGTTCTGTCTTGTGATTTTGAAAGGACGCTGCACTTCTTTGCATTTGCAGCCTGAAGAGGGAAAGGAGCTGTGCACAGTGACAAGGGCTTCTTGAGTCCTAGCAGCCACAGGAGGGGCTCCTGTTTCCTTCCAACACCTCTCCCACTCCTGTTCTTCCCTGCTCCACTCCCCCAGTAAATCTGCTAGCAAGTATAACCCTCTGAGCAGATGGGTCGTAAATACAGAGCTGGAGATTATGTCTGACAATTAAAAGAAAAGTGTCTGACTCGTCATTAGGAGTTACATTAGCTAAAGACCTCGTACCAGGCTTCTATCTTAAATGCACACATTTTCTAACGATATGCATTTTTTCATGACTAACCTTTTAAGAAAATGCAGCTTTTAGAGATACCTACATTTCAGAGTGCCAAACCTGACACCATATAAGGGTCTGTTTTACAGACAGAGCCAAGAGCTCTGCCTCTCAAGGCAGGCCCCCTGCTGTAGCCCCAGGGTGGGTATTGACTCCCCAGTTCCCGACCTGCATTCCAGCCCCCAGCTCACACTTTATCTGCTCCAGCAACTGGGTGTACGCAAGTGCTAGGTAGTACACCTGCAAAACAAATTGGTCCCTATAAATTTACAAGTGTGAATTCTAACACTTGCCTGACCCACTGTTGCTGCTCTTGCAAATCGCAGGGAGGTTCAAGTGTAAATTTTATCTTAGCACATTTATGTGCCAAAAATTCTACCTTTATGCCATTATTTGAGCTCCACACCTTGCACCATACTACACGGATATGAATAGTGCTAATGCTGAATGGGTCTTAGGCAAGGGAGGCTTGCAAGCTTTTTCCCATATCCCATGAGGTGGAAGGTATCACCATGATAGAGATTTTGTTTTTGTTTTGTGGTTACTGAAAACAAGAAGTCTGTTAACCTTAGGAGAAATCAATAAGATTTATCCCCAAAACCAATGAAATGTGGTGCATTTATCTCACAAGAACTCTTGGCAGTATTTCATGATGAGGTATGTCACCACATTTTAGGTTTCTGAGATGTTTTTTCTTGTTTTCTTTACTGACTTGATGCTGTTCTAACACTCTTTGCAGATGACAACATTAGATAAATTTAAAGGCTATATGACTTGAAAGTTACATGATGTAGTTTTCCTGAACTGCCATAAACAGAACTGAGCACAGGAATAAGCCTTTTATGAAGGCAGAATCCATACCTGCCAGTTGACTGAAATTGGGAGCAGTTTGTTCCCAGATTTATTTTTTTAATTGGATACAGTTTGAGCAGATGCCTGGAAAGAGCTATTACAGAGTAGCTCCTTAGAAGGACCCTGTGAGTCATTGGAGTACTGCTACAAACAGAAATTTAGAGGGCTGAAGTCACAGTTTTAATAGAAAAATAGCAGTAAAAGACAAATGCATTTCTTTGCATCTTTCCTTAAAAAAAAATTTTTAAAAAAAGGGAGAAAATAAACTATCATTAGTTTCATCAGTATTTAACTCCCTTTTCTGCCAACTGCCTAGCCACTGAAACCATCTGGGAAAAGTTCAGCACTAGATAGCTTCCTCTGCTCTAAGTGTCTCTGCACATCCTTTTCTGGCTTGCCATTAGTATTTCATCATTCAATCTACAATGGCTGTATCTAATCCCCCATTGCTTTGTCCCAGTCTCTGTAAGTTTCTTTGCCTTCTTCAGCCTTCTCATACTTAGCTCTGTCTCTTATTGAACATCAGTAGCTACTCGTTGAGAGGTTCAGCATAGACCTATGTCACTGCTTTTGTCCTCTTCAACTCCTTTTCTAACTCTCTTGTGCCTGTGCACATTCTGGTGTCCTGACTTCCCCTTGCTCTTCACAATTACTGCCTCAGTTTTCTGCTCTTCACCTTCTAACAGGGTTCAGGTCACCTTGTCCTCTACTTGGACTAGTGTCCCCAGTGATAACTATGAGACAAGAAGTCTCCAGCTGAAGGAATTTTTGAAATGCTGTTCCCCTTCTATCATCTCTTGGTTATATATATAGGGCTTATACTACAAACCATCATCTAAATTTAGTTAGTTGGCTATTGTTCCTTTCATAATTATAAAGATGTTTAATTCATAATCCACCTCCATAGTAACATACCCCCAACATGGTTATCTTATTTGTAAACTTGATTAGATTTGGGAAAAAGATTTTTTTTAATAACTGAAAAACCACATAGATAAAAACTCTAATGTTGCAGTGTGGCACCTCCTACAGGCAGAGTGCCGAGACCAAGAAGAAATGTGAAGCTGTCTTTGTCCCCCTTAAAACGTAAAGAGCCCAAGCATTCTTTCCCAGTTTGGAGATGTTCTGAACCGAGACACTTCACTGGACTTCCTAGACATCACACCACCCCTAGAGCTACCTGGATTGGAGAGTGCCAGAGCCCCACCTGAGCCATCAGTGATAAAAAGTATTATACCCAAGACCTCGTGGCATTTTGGGGGTGTGTAGCAGAGGCTTATATCTCCAGTCTCTGGCACGGCTTTTTCTCGGTAGAGAGTTTGTTATTTTGTAAGTTAATAAAATTTTTTGTTTCCAGCACCACCCGAGGTGTCTTTCCTGCTCATTCTAAGCTGCTGGGTATTTGTAAGACAAAACCCCAACAGAGATGGGAGCTCCAAGGCCTCATACCACCTGGCTCAAGGAGAAATCCCATCACTCTAACATACTACATATATACTATGTTTACCATTGCTCTATTCCAGTAAATCAGAAATGTTCTGCCACTTGTCACAGATACTATAGCTTTGAGTTGCAAACAAGAAAGGGTATTCACCTTATCTCAAATGGCATAGGTGTGCTGTTTGTAATCTATTTCTGCTCTCTCCACAAAACTCCCTCCTCTGCCAATAACACGGGTTTCAAATATTTTTACAAAAATAACGGTTTTGAAGATTTTTCTCCTGATGGCTTTTGCACACTTGGATTTCATGTTTGGCCCAACTTTATCACATCAAAATTAGGGCACATTCAGGCATCATCTCAGCTGGGAGGCAGAAACCAATAGCTGAGAGCTGATAAGAAGCAGCTTCTTAAATTACCTCCTACCTGCTCCTGCATCTGTAAGCACTATTTCTCCATTCCATTTTAGAGTTTAACAGCTCTAAAGAGCCAATTATTTAAGCTAATCTGTTTGCTTTTCCACTGGATCAGAAGGGACAGAAGGAAAGACTCACACCTAGACTTAGCACTCCTGTGCTCCATGGGGGCGGAGAACTGCCATCAGGAGCATGCCACCATTCCCAGCCAGCCCTCACACACAGGGTTTAATTTCTGTTGACACACAGGAGCAGGCTGGAAAAAGCTGGTATGCAGGTCTGGCGTTAGTGTAGAATTAGGAGCTAGGATATTGACAGAGCACATAAGCTGGGTCAGAAACATGGAAATGCTCTCGGATCTGGGAATGCAGGTAACTGTAGCCTTGAAATCATCTCAGGTGCAGGAAATCTTGGCAACACCAGGATTTCAGACGATATTTTCCATCTCTCCCTCCAATTTTCTTCCACTGGTTTAAGGGGTTCCAGTTAGCTACACCATGGAGAGGGCTCCCTATTGGTCAGGTTGGCTGGCTTCCTTCTGATTGCCATCCTCACAGATGAAGAATTGAGACAATTGATAGTCAGAAGGGCAGAACACAACAAAAGGTTGTTCTGGGCATAACTGGCTACCTAAGCACTCAGGGAATAACAGGGTCACTTGATGACCATCAACTTTTACAACATTTAAAGTGGGTCAGAGAAGCCCTGGAATATCTGTTTCACTGTCTGCAACAGTCAGAAACCCAACACACGATTATGAGAGGGCAGTCAGGGCTTGTGTGACTTTCACAGCTGAACCCTGCCAAAGTGAACCAGACAGCAGGTTAAATAAAAAGAGGAGACTAGAGAAATTCAAACATAATCTTCTTCTGGGAAACAATAAGCTTACTTTATTACACTTTGTACAAGTGACCTTGTAGAACATTTCTACATTGCAGAGAGCAAGATTTTATGTCAAAAGAACAGCCAAAAAAAAAAAAAAAAAGAAAAAAGAAAAAGGAAATAGATTTTGAAGTTTTGCCT
>VXBU01016256.1:538090-558560 GCA_013400315.1 Bombycilla garrulus
AAAAAAAAAAAAAAAAACGAAAAAAACAAACAAACAAAAAAAAACCTCCTAAACAAACCGAAAACCCTCCTCAGCAGGAGACAATACATCAATGTAAAGCTGATCTACAGTCCTCTCAGATTTATTCTGTAGGGAGCAACCTTTGCCGTCCAGGACACGGATTGCATGACCTAAAATGCCTTTTCCTTCTATTTCGGTGATGCACAGTTATTTTAGCAACTTCGTTCCTTTTCTCCTGTCGGGTAATAGTATTAGCGGTGGATCTGCCAGGGGAAACCAGGGCTCTCAGAGAGCTGTAAAAATAGAGCGGCGCATGCAAAGGAGGCGGGCGAGCCCCCTGCAGCCCGAGCTCGGGGCCAGCCGGGAGGGGCAGGCAGGGAGGGCTGCGAGGTCCCTGCAAGGCGGGTGCTGCGGACTGCAGCTCCTCCGGGCCGGCCCCGGGGCCGCGTGTGCCGCTGTTTACTGCCGGGGGCCGCTGCTCTGCCTCCATTCAGTATTCCCTCTGTTTGTTTATTCTGCAGCAGTTATGGATATCCCCCTGGGTATCTGAGGAATTGCATTAAGGACTCGTCTATCTTATCACTGGAGACAAGCTTTGTACTCCCGAGGCGCTCCCCGGCGGGTGCCCGCAGCCGGCCGGGGCCCGGGGAGAGGCGCTCCGCGGCGGGCAGAGCTGGAGCTGTGCGCTTTAACTCCTTCCTTGCGGAACAGTTCTCGGCCAGAGAGGAAACATCAGCCTTTCTATCTCACCTCGCCCACTCAATTACTGCAGAAGGAGCACTGGAAACCAGGCAGGACTGCTTTAAAAGCAGGTGAATCGGGGCGATTGCCAAAGGAATAATCTTAAAAAGTAGTGGAGGAGTGCTTCAGCTGTACATGGATGAGAAAAGCCCTTGCTTCAGAATCTGCCACCACTCCCAAGTCTCTCTCCAGCTTTGAAAAGAGACAGTCCTTCATGCTCTGATTGATTGCTGGTACAAAGCCAAAGAGAGTGAAAACTGCAGTCCTCCCTCAACCCAATGCCACGCCTCAGACCAGACTAAAATCAAGGCTGGACCTTTTCCTGCGGTAAATCTGCTTATTCCCCTTCAAGCACCTGACTTACACTTAACAGAAAAAAAAAATAAATAAAAATATATATATATATATGGGCTAGCGTGCAGACTGCACCATCTCATCCTTATATGCTGCTATTATCAGGATATGCAAGATTATGTGAGCAGTTTACACACACACTGAAACACAGCAATGCAATTACAAGCTAGAGTGTGTAATGCAAACAGATGAGCCATCAGCAGAACTGGCAGAAGGCAAATATCTGTTCTAGCTGTTGGCTCTTTTTTGAAGTACCAATAGCACAGCGGTCACCCAGCTGAAGCAATGGAAATAACTGCGTGATCCACCTCAGTGCATTTCTCATGTGTCACAGATTCTTCTCTATCTGAAATCAGAGGGGCCAAAGTATCCTAGGAATCCTTCTGAAGGGGCTGCCCTTGCATAACAAAAATATCTCTCTTTGGACTGTGAAACAAGCTTCCTGATTCTACCTGTGAATTTCCTTTGAACATACCCAGCCTGAGCATGACTGAATTCTCTGCTACAGTTTGCAATGATTTTAAAGGCATAAGAAAAAAAGATCCTTCAAAAATATTCTAATTTATCAGCTGTTTTAAAGAAAAAATGGGACTGAAGTAACAGGAGAGATATGCTTCCTTGTAAAACAGAGTTCATTGCTTAGGGTTTCATTTGCACAGAGCTAAAATTGCTTGCTTGTTTACAAACACATTTGTAACATGTAAATGTATGTAAACATAAAAAAACCCTATAGGTTTAAAAACGTATTTTAACTGACAGCACAAATGGTAAGGAACATAAATCCTAATGCAGAAATCACCACTGTCATGCAATGATAGTGTGACCAAGACCCCCACAGCTCTACTGCTAGTGCAGGGAGAGCACTTATCTCTGTGCAGAGCCTCTCCAGTGCCCAAGTCCTGTTTGGAACAAGAGCTCTGGAGATGTTTTTCTTTGTTCCAAAATTGTATTTTTAGACAGTATAAAATATGGCATAATAAGGGAAACTTACTCCAGTTTTCAGCTATGCTGAAGGATATGTCAGTTCCCCAGCTGAATGAACAAATACCCCTTACTATTGGAAGAGATTGGGAAGACTGTTGATTTGCAGCCTTTTCCCACTGCAACCTTAAGCAAACAGAGTTTAATTAGATCAATAATGATCAAAGTTACTTTGGGCAGAGAGGACTTTCAGTTCCTTTAATGGTGATGAATCCACTGCCTCATAAAGGAAAAACAGAAACAAAGCAGAAAAAAGAAAGTCAGGGGATTTTTGACAGTCCTAATAATTTAAAATAGTTTTGTTTTTTTCTTAGTTCAAAAATCTGTGTCTCGTCACAATAGCTCTTTGATATTGGATACCGATATTGATCTGGGTGCATCTGTCTCACTCAGCAGCTGATAATGACAGCACACGTGATTTCCTGTTATTGAAGCCCCACAGACATTTCTGGATCCAGAGCTTGGCAGCTCCAGGGATCCTTCCCATCAGCAGCCCGGTGGCCAATGCTCTCATTGCCTTTCAGCCGATGTAAGGAGGATACACTGCAGCCTCGCTGAGTTGTAAACAACTTGTTTACCTCCTTCTCAGTGTAATCTGTCTCTGCTTCTATTGGCTCCTGTGGCATCAACAGAGCATTAAAACACCACGAGCTCATAGGCTGATGTGCAGAAAACAACCCAAGGAGCCTTTCCAGGCTCTTGCTTTGTAGGACACAGGAGGTTATTTATACCTGTTGTTTCCAGCCAGCCGAAGCAGCCCTGTTCCAACATGTGGTTAACTTTGAAGAAAACTAGGTTTTGATGTTCTTTCGGTGGGAATGAAAATGTAAACAGTGTGGGCCTGATGCTGCTCTTCCTGCAAAGTTTTATTTTGGTCAGACAAAAAGAGACACCTATATTTTTCATATGCTGTTTACATTTGAATAGGAAAAGTGAAAGGTATGTGTGATTCATAGACCCCCAGATTCTGGGGGAGCACCAGTCAATACTGCAGCAGAAGGCCAGGTTGAAGGATAAAACCCTTATGAATTTTAACCAGCATGTAGAAGGAGGAGAATCAGAAAATATTTGGCAAGTCTGTAGTCTGTCCTCTCCATACTCCTGACCGGGACTTTGGAACAACTGTGCAAGACACTGACCCAGAAACAACTTCCCTGGGTTTAGTGCATCGGGCAGTGAATAGGAGTGACAGGGTTCCTGGTATGAATGCACTCGCTTTGCACCAGAGGTGCAGAGCAGCTCTTAAGCACACTAGAGAGCGTGATCCTGCTCGTGTTGAAATTGATGAGGAAACTCTGAGTAGATTTGGGGATTTCAAGAAGCAGATATTCATTCAGCACCATTTTGAGGCTGTCTGTAGTTCACATCACCCTAAGCCCTTACATCTGAGACCCCAACATACCCATGCGGGGGGATACTTTTCTTGCCAGCCTCCGATCTGCAGAGCACACACCGTCAATAGCAGGCAACTATTTTTGCTCATGCTCTTCACTAGTGATGTTTAATTATATTTGAAAACTTCTGGGAAGTATTTGCTCTTAATATAAAAATAACTTCCCTTGTGTTTTACATTATCTGCTTGTTCAGTTTGGTGAAGAACTTGAAATGTAAAAAAATAAAACACTTACTTTTAGGGCTTGTGTTTGAAAACAGAAACTTCTGCCACTCTCAGTCACAATAGTGTTGAGACTTTACTTATTCAAATTGAACTGGAACTGTTGTAAGATCAAGCAATGCATTTGGCAGACTAACCTGACCAAGATGTTAATCCAGGCAACCTCATTTAGGCATCACCTTATCTCAGGCAGGTGCTTCTGGGAGAGAGTGGATGTTGAAGGGGAAGGAGAAGAAACATCTAATCAGCCTGAATAGAATTGCCTAAGTTCTTCGATCTGTCAAAATGGAGACCTGGAAGCCAACAGAGAGAGTGGTGGTACCTCTCTCTTTGACACATCCCTCGTATTGTCTGTGAAGGCAACTTATGGGGCTCAGGAGTGTAGTCCAGATTTGGCTCTTGTGTTGATGAAGAACTTGTACTGGATGAATATTATTTGTATCTCTTTTCTTGAAGCTTAGCCACTCTTTTGGCAGGTATGTAACAGAAAAGGAAAAAACACATAAAGGCCTTTTCCCAAGGGCTTGGGAATAAGCTGTGAAAAGGAATATATGTAAATCCTTGTCTCCTCCTGGTTTTCATCCTATGTTTAAGTAATAAGTGAAAAAGGTGATACCTCCTGTAAATTCCTGGAGGGCTCCTCAGGATAAAATGGATAATAAATCTGACCACCATTCTGCTCATTATAACTGGCACTGAAACATTGAGGTCTTCTTCAACTAAACTTATTGCCCACTGTATGACCTAAATTACATAGTTAACTTCTGTGTATTACCTGAGGAAAAAGAAAGTTATTATCCTTGTCTGGTTTCAATTTATATAATAAATCAATCTATGAGGTTTAAAGCCGGATTGGATAAGGCCTTGAGCTGCCAGGTGTAGTGGGAGGTGTCCCTACCTATGGCAGTGGTCTTTGAGATTTCTTCAAAACCCTTTACATTCTATGGTTATACGCATCTACGACTGAAAATGTACTTCCTTTAAGAGCTAAACATGGTTGGAAAACTGTTTTCACATTTCCTTTTCCTCATTTTCAGTATGATCATATACTCATGAAAATATCACAGTAAGCAGTGTCAGGCTAAAGGTAGAAGAGTACAGAACAGGATTAACATTTTCAGAAAGCTCAGAGTAATATGACTCCTAAACATATTCTGCAGCTAGTTTCTAGATAGCAAATCATTATTTAGTCAGATTGTGAATTGTGAAAAAAATATTTCACCCTTTGTTGTAAATAATAACTTACTCCTTGCTAAATCTGCTTCTTTAAAAGAAAGGAAACACATCCAGCTCTAAAGTTTTGTTTTTCATTGTGGTTTGGAGTGAAATGGTTAGAAGAGTTACATAATAAATTAATGACTGGAAATTGCAGAATAGGTCAAGGTCACTTTGTGCATAAATTGGAGGTCTAGGAGTTGTACATTTTGTGCTATCTGGCTTATACTACTTTATTGATTTTTCACTCTGAGGAAAAAGGAGAGAGAAGATCTTTAATAGATTTTTATATCCTCAGTCTATTCTAAATCCGCCTGTGTTCTGATCTTCCTGATGTTCCCACACTTTTATGGCGATAGCAGAGTCCTGCTAAACTGCAGTGCTGTCATAACACAATGACTCAAAAACCAATGGTGATTTTAATCTCTTAAAAAAAAAAAATTTTCTTTTGCCAGAAAATTCAGAGACACCTGTAGCCCACATAGTTAAGAAAGGATGGACAGGGAAATCTCCTTTAACCTTTCATCTGATTAAAGAGCAGAAGTCCAGTATCACCTGCTTTCTCCACCTTTCAATATTCTTATAAAGCAAATCGTAGTGCAATGCAGAAGTTTGATTACCACGCCCATATGTAGAACTTGCTCATAATGCTGTATCATGGACTGTTTTAGATTGAATTGAAAAATAACTCACAATGATGTCAAGGTAGAAAAGGTGAGTCCATTACAATTTCAAAAAGGACAGAAAACAGCCCTGTCACTCACCATTGCTGGATAGGAGGAAACCTTTATACCTCTACAGCAGTCTTTTATTTTTGGAAGGGACAGTTAGTACCAGGGAACTCACGCAAATGAATTCCAGCAATGAATGGTTACATGGGAATGAGAAGATACCATCTAATGAAAATGACTAGAGAGGTTCCTAAACGATCCTACCAATAAATAATGAATTGCTCTGTATTTAAATAATATATCTATGAAAAATATTTTTGTTGTTAAATGGCTAACAGGGAAGGTGTTAATATAATTGCTTGTCTGAAACAAGCATGGTGTCAAACCCTAGACTGTGCCAAGGGTCAAATAACATTTTTACTCTAGCTCATGCAAACAAGCAAATGGCTTTATTGGTCTACAGGAAATTAATGACAGCAGCTGAATGGAAAACTACTTGTTAATAGACTGGAATGCTTTTAAAATTCTTTTAATATATTTTAAAGAAATTGAAGTAAAGTACAGAGATAGTCTATCCTGATCCTAGGCATCTTTCAAGCATTAGGTTTTTATTTCTGCCTGTTTACTATAAAATAAAACTAACTTCTCTGACTGTTCTTAAATACTTTTATTCAAGCTGGTTGAACAATAGAATTAAATTCTTCTTAAACTGAAGGTAAGGGAAGCATGTGAGACCGTTTTCTAACTCTATTAACAATGCACCAAAACCACTGTAATGCTGAGACCAAAAAACACATGCTACAATACCGGAGTTCTGGAAATAGCTGAGTGTGAGAGATGGCACCAGCTCCTCAGCCATGCCATTGCCACAACACAAGGTGAAGGCTGAAGGAGGGGATGGAATGACCTGGGTCACACAGTACTCTAGCAATGTTAGTGAGAGCTGCCACTGGTGCCACTGCTGCCAGTGTTCCTCCTGGGAGTGGGAAACAGGAGTTACCTGGCACGGCAGCCCCACTGCTACTTGCAATATATGGTATCAAGAAAGGAACAAAAACCTGTGCATGGCCGAACAATCAAAGTTCTCTGTGAAGAACGTTCGTGCAAGAGTCTGGGTTGCAGTCCTTTCTGCAGTGTGCATTGTGGTGTGATACATGGCTTTGAGTGAAAGCCAATATTTATATCTCCTATCAGGCACATAATTTCCTAGTATGTTTCCAACAATTTTTTTTTATGAATGGAGAAACTGGTCAAGGGAGGACGGCCATACAGTGTCATCCACAGTCATCTGCCTAGTTTCCAAAAGCTATGCAGATATATTGTCTGAGTACTGCATTTTAGCTATGCAGACTGTCCCTCAGTACCACTTGTGATGGTTGAAGGAACTCCATCTAACAGATTCACTGCAGGTTTATACACTATGCTGCATTCCTCAGATAAAACAGAAAAAAAGATTTTTCAGTTCCTGGAGACAAATACAAACATAGAACTAATAACTAAATATCTTTGGCTAATGGCTACCTATCCTACACAATATTGTTATTTCAATGTCTTTGCTAGGGATGAAAAAACTGTCTTCCCCCTTCTGCAGACAAATTTCCTTTAACAAAATGCCTCTAAAGCTATTTATTCTTGCTCTAAACCTTGCCCTGCAGACTCCTTATGCATTTGGCATTTTCAGCCCACTGCTAAAATATATGTATTATGTCAGGCTCTATCAAGTGAATGTTTTGGGATCTAACTGTGCTTCCTCCACTTGCTCTGTCTCTTTCTCAGGAATACACTTTCAGGAAGAGTGGTGGAGCCCCAGCCTCATTCACTGCTTCGTGGTTAGGACATGTCCATAATGAAATGAAGTCACAAAATTCCTTTCTTCCATTCCAAATCCTCTAGCCACAGAGCTGTAAGAGACAGGCACCACCAGCTAACTTTTCTAATGAGATCAGCTGCTCTTCTTTGTGCCATAGACATTTCACATGGCAAAGGTACTATGATTTGGGCCCCTGTGGTGATGTAGGTGAGGGACTGCTAACTTCAGCCAGGCTTGGGCCAGTTCAGGGCAAAAGATATCCCATTCAGCTGAGATAATACTTTGGGAAAGTCATAGCAACCAAACTGCAGGCACAACAGCTGGCAAAAGGAGCAAGTGCTAAGGTAGCAGCCTGCAGAAGTATTTTAGCCCCACGAGAGTAAATTCTGACTAATCAACAACAACAACAACAACTAATCTACCACTGATAGATCCATCTGCCCCAACAAATGATAACCTCTCCAAAACAAGGGCTGCAAAGAGACCTGCAGTCCCACTAGTGCAAGGATGCCCTTTTGTAGACCAGATTGCTGCCTTGTCCCTGCCTGGTGTTAGTCCTGGGTTGTCTCCTGGGTGCTCTTGTTCTAATGCTCTGTGGTGGCAGTCTGAGGAAAACACAAACTCAGCCTAGAGTTTATTTGTGAGAGATCTACGTTCTTCTCCAAAAGAGAGAACACAGTGGGACTGGCATTTATACAGTGTGATGATCAGGCACCAGGGGATGAACTGAGCAGCTAAATTATCTGATAACATAGACATAATCTCAGTTTAGGATATTTTTTTTATTTGTTATGGCAGGTTCATGAGCATTAGATATACTCAATGCTTACATATACAGGTGACATTTCAACAGAAAGGAGAATATTCTTTTCTGGACTAAGCTTTTTTGAGGCTATCTAAAAATTAGATTTTATCTACATCCTTTCTAGCTTCTCTTTTCTGCTGAGAAGGGTCAAAGTTTGTTTCAGACTCTGTTTTTTTGTCTCATAAACAGAAGGGCTACAAAAATTTCACAGAGGAAAAATGTCTTTGGTATCAATTTGGTTTTAAGACTGATGTAACAAACCAACTTTTTTTGAATTTGTCTAAGTCTTCATCCTATCCTGAGTTAAACCCAAAAGCTCTCACATCATGAGTGGTTTATTTGGAAGAAGAGTCTAATCCTAATTTTATGTACTGAGGTTAACTGTGTAGACTCCAGAAGTTGTAAAAGACTCATAGTATTACAATTACATTTTTTTTTTAGATAGGAATTATTACCACTGTACTTTTTATTTTTAAAATCTTTTTAGACTGGAGAGGTTTTTTTAAGCATAGCAGGAGTTTGTCAAGCTACTGTTTTTACCTACACATTGCTCAGACATTACTAGACTGCAGCTTTTAATTCTGCAGCAAGACTACTTCAAGAAAAAGCCCATGGGATGTGGTGGTCTCCTACACAATTACAGGATTTCACCAGAGCTAATTTTGGGTGGAGATGATGCCTTGAGAGGCTACCTAGAACAGAGGCTCGACAGTGTTAAAGGAATAAAGTAGGTATTTATTAAAAGGCCTTCAAAGGATACACCTTGGGCAGTACAAGAGCCCAGCCATGGCTCTACCCGAGATGGAGCCAAGATGGATCCTGGTCAAGAGTTTTCACACTTTAGAGGTTTTGGTTCATTTACATATTGGGGTTAATTGTCCAATTACAGCTTCAGGTTATGAAGTCCCATTCTCTCACAATTGTTCAATTCACCATTGTTCATAGCTTTTGGGCCTGAAGCTGCAATGGTGTCCTTGGTTCTCAGGCTGGAAAAGGATTGTTTTGTCTAACTAAACTGTGAGGAGAACTTGCTAACACTTTATATGAAGTTCAGAGTTATATACTAGTGCGGTACAGAATGTGGATAATATGAAAGCTAAAACTTAAGGCATTAGGGACACCAAAAAGTTCCAGTATTCATGTGAAACACTGACAGTGTTTAGCTGTGGGCTGAAATATGACAGTCTGCGATTGGAATTGTGCAATTACCTGTTTTACTTTGTCTATTGGTAAAAAATTTTGCTTCCACCATCTGATTTTTCAAATGAAATATGGGATGACTAAGTCAAATCTTTGTATTTTGATCTGCCTATAAAATCACTCATATAATTGTGTAGCGAAAATTTTAGTTAAATCCTTATACTGGAGTGTTTATTTGAATCATGGATGTTAGTTCCTGTAATTCCAGATTGAGAAAAAAGAAAAGGTCCACTGAGTACAAAGGATGGTTCTAAGGCTTTAATTCAAAACAGAGCCAACAGCAATGGTTTTTTTACTGTAATTTTTTAACTTTCATGTACAATACAAGCACTAGAAATATGAAAGCTTGTTTGTTCTGCATTCTTCATCTTCTCTCTCATATTACCATGCTATTTTTGCAATAGATACTGTAACTATAGCAACATTCTTTAATGGATAAATAGCACATTAGCAACTGGGCTGATATGTTTTTTGCACAAACAAGCTCAAGTAGAACAGTTTGTCAATTTACCTTCTCCTTATATAAATATATATGTGAGTGTTATAGTGGCAGAATTCCAGACTCAGAGTCGTTTTATGTCATTTTATGGCCATAATGAGTACATCTTATTTTTTTCAGGGTTTAAAGCTTTATTTCTGTAACATTAATAAAGATTGCATGCTGTGTCGTGGGAGAGGGAAAAAATTGCATTATTGAGTCTTCATTTACAAAATGTTTTTGTCCTATATTTTGTCCTATTTGAAAGTCACTTTTTTGCAAGCTTCAATAAATATGAACCAGTTTTACATGCACATTTTTATTAGCTACTTAAATATCACAGATAAAAGTGTTAAAATATTTACTTTCTGCAGATTATGCAAACTAAGTGGCTGGGTTTGTTGCCATTGAAGATAATGGGAGTTTTGCCACAGACACCAGTGGGAGCAAGACCTGGCCTTCAGGAAGTCAAAAATGTAATCAAAGTAAATACACGTTCTTCTTTTTCAAATAAAACTGTGATTAAGCTATGGTTGTTTCTGTGCTGATAGGAGTCTTCAAAGTAAGTCAAAGCAGCCATTTTTCAAGGGATTGGTGATACTGTAGTCATTTGGGGTGCAAATCTGCAGCAAGTTTTAAATGCTGAGTGGATTGAGACTGAGGGATTTCACTAAACAGGCACAGAACAACAATCTCAGATCAACCTACTTCAGACTCTGAAAGAAGGAGTAGAATATGTTTTTCAGGAAAGTATTACATAGTATTATATTACTATTTTCTTGGGGAGACATCCAAGTTGCTAGGGGTTTATTCTTTGTCACATCACCCATAATTAACTCTCTGAAGTTTTCTTACTAGTCAATGGTGCCTCTGGAAATCAGTGGTATGGTGCTAAATAAAATAATGGGTAAGCCATTCCTAATATCCTGAGCTGGATAGGACAATGCATAAATAATATTTTGCCAAAAATTATTAAAAATGCATTTTTATTGCACTTAACTTGATCATCAGTGAAAACAGCATGTCAGATACTGAATCTAACACACACTTTGCCATTTTCCAGTGGAGGTATTTCCAAACATTACATGGGAAAACATGGCTGTGGGCTTTTAGCAGTTATAAATATCAAAATCTTTGTTTTTACTTAAAGGGGTGTGATTTGGTTACAATGGAAACCTCTTTATAATATATAATACCCCACAGTTGTCAATGTGTTTATGAGCGCCAAGTGTCCATGGAAGATGAATGGACCTTCCCTGAAAGTGCCCATGTTTAATCAGGGTGGCTATGACAAATTGTTTCTCAGATTCTTTTGCAGACATGTTATGTATAACATGAGTAAATATGAGCTGATTTCTGTAACTTTAGGCTGTGCCACAAAACCTCTAATTAGGAAATATATTGCTAACAGCTTCTAACTCATTCAGGGAGGAAAGGAGCAGGGTGTGGCTACTCCAGGAACACCGGCCAGGCAAGTGAGAAGTGGCATGGAGTTGGGCTGAGTCAGTATATTCCCACAGCAAATTAAAACAGAAATTCTCCCTTTTCTCTTAGGGAGGTTCTGAGTCACAAAGAACCTACTCACCTATTTCATCTATTGTGTATCATATTGCTTGGAGGAGGCTGAAAAGAAAAGGGGGAGACGAGAGGTAATTTGGAAGAGAGGAGCCATATCAAAATATTTTCTCCACAAGCTTAACATCTAACCCATCTCTTTGTGCTACTCTAATTTTCTTAGTTTCTTGCAAGATGTTAAAACAGAAGAAAATGTTCTCCTGCAGAAGTACTTACCAGGAGTAGGGATGTCAGGAAGTTGGCATGGCAATCCTGTAGCTCAAAAAACTCTGTTTAGATCCATAGCTGAGTTATCAATCCATCAACCTTTCACGGGGAAGTGGCTCCAAGTACCCAGAGTAGATGAGAAGAAGAAGAAAAATCTGTTCTCTCTGTGTGTGTATATTTTGAGGGGAAAGTTGCAGCCTAAAATTAAAAGAATCATTGTAAGTTAGTGTATGTGATATTCATCACTATGCCTGCTATTTACAAGGTATTATTCATTGACAATTTAGCCGATACAGATAACTGAATGGGCATAATGATCCTCTACTTTCTTGGGAGTTTAACTTAGTTAGACTTAGTATTACACAATATTCTGATTTAAAAATTAGCACTCCATAAAATATGTATGTGTGGAATTAATTAAAAACCAGCTGAGACATCAAAGAACACAGGGAGAAAATATTAATAAGCATAATTGCTTATCTCTTGCTGGTCAGTTTTCACCCTAGTTTCTCTTTTAATACTTTTGCCAATGACTTGAAATGAGACATAAAAATGCCACTAGTGGGGAAGAAAAAAAAGCAGGTGGAATAATGATTGATTATTCCTGATTTACAACCGGTTGCAGTTGCAGAGCAACTATCATGGTTTAACCCCAGCTGTTAACCAAGCCCCACAGAGCCATTCCCTCACTCCCTACTCAGTGGGATGGAAGAGAGAATCAGAAGAGCAAAAATGGGAAAAAACTCATGAGTTGAGATAAATGCATTTAAGTAGGTAAAGCAAAATTCACATGCACAAGCAAAGCAGAACAAGGAATTATTTCCCCTCTTAAGCCATGGGTAGGCAGGTGTTCAGCCATGCCCAGAAGAAATGGGCTTCATCATGTAATGGTGACTTGGCAAGACAAATGCCATTATTCTGAATGTCTCCCTCTTCCTCCTCCTTCCTCCAGGTTTATATGATGAGTATGGCAACACATGGTGTGGGATATCCCTTGGGTCAGTTGGGGTCAGCTGTCCTGGCTGTGTCCTCTCCCAGCTCCTTGTGTGCTCCCAGACCTCTCATTGGAGAGAGAGGAGCAAATGACCTTGATTTTGTGCAAGCACTGCTCAGGAACAGCTGCTTCCAGCACAGATCCAAACCACAGTCCTATATTAGCTACTGTGAAGAAAATCTCTCTACCCCAGACAAAAACAGCACAAGATGGAGACAGTGAGGACTTCAACACCACTCCAGGACTACAGAACAACAGAGGGGCTAAGATCTTCCCCCTTCTTTGTGCTTACATTCATCAAGTTTGAAAGAACTCTAAGGAAGTATCCAGTCACTATTCCCAATCCCAACTCCAGGAAAACATTCAGTTATCATTCCCAGTCCCTTGGTAGGAAAGATAACATGTGTAGGTGTAGTGGAATAATGGAGCCTTGCCTAGGGTCTCGCCCAGCTTCCAGGCCTTCTGGGGTCTTTTCATAGAGGTGTTCCTTGAGTAGTCTCTTCCGCAGCCTTTATCTTTTCAATAGGTTCTTCCTTCCCGGGTGCACAACCTCTCCTTGCTGAATTGTGCGACTTTCCTGTGGTCTGTCCCTCCAGTCTGTCTAGGTCCCCCTGGATTGTCTGTCCTACCACTGATCCCCTCAATTTCATGTCATCCACAGGCTCAACAAGGAACCTTTGGCACATCCTTCAGGTCCTTCACAATGATGTCAAGCAGCACAGGTCCAAGGATAGATCCCTGCAGTACCTATCTTGTTGCATCCTCCAGGCAGAGCATGACTCGTTGGTCGTGACCCTCTGAGCCAGGCCTGTACTTTGGTAGGTTTTCCTGACAGCAGGGTTGTGTCAGTGCTGGGTCAGGCAAGCTGCAGAGGAGGAGACCCCCGGGTCAATGAGCCAGTCAGTTCTGTCAGCTTAACCACCTGGACCTGCCCTTTGGCAGCATAACTCTGTGTTACACTGACACAGACGTTTGGCTTCTGAGCACCAGTTGGCTGATTTTTCAAAAACACATTCCATCTTACCTCCCTGCTGAAGGTGATGAAGGCCAACCCTTAGCTGGGGTAAATACTGAGATAACAAATCAGTTGTAGCAACTCACTCCGCATAGGTCAAAGAGCCCAGTGAAGCAGGAGATGCAATCTGAAATGTCACGAAAAGCCAAAATCAGAGAGTTTCCAAGTATCATTTGATATCCAGAGAAGCCAACAGTGTTTTAAGATATCAGCCACAAAAAAGGAAAAACCTTTATATGTCAATGTGTACATAAGCTTCTATATATGCATGTATAGATGCATATAATATCATGTGCATGTATTTAGCATATACATTATTTAGTAGGATTATTTTGTTATGTTCATTTGGTTTGCCAAGCATTTGGATACTCTTCTTCCTGAAAAGCTTTTATTATGATTGCATATGTAGGGTAATAATGGTTAGTGAGGCTTAAAGATTATAAAAGGTGAAAGATTTTAAAGACTAAGAAACCATCATAATAGTGTTTTAAACTACTGTTATAACAGTAAATTTAAGCTGATCTCTTTGTTTTCATCAACCAAGAGCAAAAATACAGTGTTTTATAAAATGTGAAATAAAATAATAAGGGAGAGAACACAGTTGGGAAATCTGCATGACAGAAAAATAATGAATAGCAGAGTGTGAGGGGGTGGGGAGAAACAGGAAAATTATGATTGTTTTCCAGCCTAGTACACTACTAAAATAGGACAAATTAGAACTAAGGAGCATCTTCTCATTAACATGATTTTTTCATTACAAAAAAATTCCCTTTCCCTTGTTGAAAAAATGATATGCTTTTTTAAGGAACATGATACTAGGCTGGTTACTTGCCATTCCTAGTCCCCTTCAGCATGCAGATATATATACATTGATTATTTGTGCTGACTTTACTAGCAGTTACGTGCATAAAGCCCCATACTGCTAAACTATCCTGAAACATTTGTTTTGATTACTGATGCATAAGAATATTTAATGGGTTTACTTATTCTGCTCTCATCAGTGTTGTCCTCATTTACAGGGATTTTTAAATCTGGTAAAATTAATCCTTTAGTTCAAAGAACCACATGTGCAATGTTGGTGTTCATAAACTGTTTGGAGAACAGTTACAAAGGAAAGGAAAAATAGAAGAGCACTCAGGGACAGTCAGCCAGGGAACCTTACATACACTTAGTGGATTTATTCACACATTGGTTTATCAGAATTATGTATATTCTCTGAAGAAAAATAATAAACAACACTTTTATAGTTTTATAAAACAACTTGGTGGACAGACTGATTTGCGGATGGTTGTCGCCCTGATTTTTGTAAGACTTTCTAAGCCTTCTGATATTTACATATTTATGAAGAACTTTCTCACACACTTTCTGTGAACACCTCAGTGTTTTTGCATTCCTTCATAGAGGAGGAGAAAAATTGATGTACTGTTTGTCTGTCCAGTGTCTTTGGAGAGGTGGCACTGCCACCGTCCAATCCACTGTCACTTTTGGAAAACTATAAATACTGGAGTCAGAAAAAATAAACCCTCTTCTCCTCTCTTCTGATCACCTGAGCTGCAGTGTGTGTCTGTGTTCTTTCGTGTCCTATAGCGACAGATGGCATTTTCAGTCATTCATTGTGGTGTCTTGAAATATTACCTTGTGTGGTCCTAATTATTTCTTTTTTCCTTTTCTTCTTTATTTTTATTTTAATTCTCTCATTTTCTCTCTTCTCTCTTCCTCCCTTTCTCTCTTTCTTCCTTCAGGACTGCCAAGCAAAGCCAATATACATCATGCTAATTGCCACGCAGGCACTGCAGTTTCCCTGGTTTTGCTCCCTGTCCTTGCCATAGCTTGGTACTCCCAGCAGCCCGGTGCTACATGAATAGCTTGGCCTATGGGGACCTTTCTGTCTGAGACAGTACCATTCTGCCCAGACAGGGAGAAAAAAGGCTTTTTTGTTCTTCAGGAAAAAAAAAAAAAAGGAAAAAGACAGACCTTGCTGCAGCCCTTCACTTAGGATTCCTCCTCAGGAATTCTAATTCCAGCTGCATGCTCCAAAGGGGCTCATGACAGTGATTATTCCAGGCATAAATCATCATTCAGTAGCTTTGTGTTCACACATCAGTTCTTCAGGGATTTCTATATTATTTTTTTTAACTTTCATATTTTGTACTGTACTATTTGCTTGCAAATCATAATCTAGCACAGCAATTGTGAGGACATATCAGAATTAGTAAACACTTTGTTTTAAAATAATTGCTGATTTGAGAAGTACCTTTGAGATATTATGTGTAGCACAGCTGTCAGTAGTAGCAATTATTTATGTGTTGAATGAATGAGGTTTTTTTAATCTATATGGAACGGCATTTTACTTATGCATGCTTCCCTTTCTCCAGCAACTTTCCCATCTGCAGTTTTACAGCTATATTGTGACCAGCTTTGTGAGAACAAGTTTGGTTTAGAAGAAGCTTTTTTCTTAAAAATAATTGTCAAAATGGTTCCCCTAACATCTGAAAGGCAAAACCCAAAGTTGGGCTAGAACTCATTGTTTTGCCCAATAAGAGACTATCAGACAACATGCCCAAAAGTCTCAGCTTTCTTGCAGGGCTGCATCTAGATGTCTCAGATCAGAATCTTCATAGTTATTATTTCTTAGGCAGCTACGCTTCCTTTCATCTATATAAGATGGACACCATGAGCTTCATCATGTAGAGCTTTTGCTTAAGCAGAATGTTAAATCTGCAATTTTTTGTTACTAAAGATCATTTTCTTGAATTAAAATCTGTCATCTCCATAATTAACATACTTATATCCTGGATATACTCCATGGTCTTGTTTTACCTATAATCCAATATCTATAAAACTAAAAATAAAAGCCTGTGCTAAGCACTTCTTCCAACTACATTTCATAGATTAAAATTCAAAGGGCAGATAATTCCTGTTTTGTTCTTTAATAAAATGAAGAATATCACTGGACATTGAAGAATTCTCTGCTATGTGTGTGTATATATTTTAATAGAAGTAATAGGGTTTTTTTCTCAATAGCAATGCAATGTACCGCACATCTAATAGAAAAATGTGCCCGATAAACTTAGTTAGCTCACTGTAAAGTAAGAACTGCAGGGAGGCAAATATATTTCTCATCCTCACAGAGACAGTATTTTAAGTGCTTTTAAACTGAGGTAGGCTTTCCTGGAGAAGGCAGCAGATGTACTCTACCCCTTCCCCCTCTTCTCCCAATTACCACTGCCCACTATGGGGTCTGCAGTCCCAGGGAAGGGGAGCAGGGGGGCTGTCCCACAGACCATGCCCAGTGTCCCTCCTCTCCAGGACAGCACCTAGCTCTGTACTCAGTGCAGTCCCTTTAGTTACAGACACTCTCTGCTTCCCTATTGACTGGCCAAGATCTTGTATTAGAGCCAAAACTACACATGCCAGCTGCCAGGATTCCAAAATATCAACTCTGTTTACCTGATGGGCCAGCCAAAAGTGGAGGTCAGTGAAGGTAAAGTGTATAAAAAACTTGGAGGGTTTTGGCCTTGAATGACACCCCGGAGGTCATAGAGGTGGTCTGTGGCAGGACAAGTATGGGCACATAGATCTCCAAAGTTTGGGACTCCCTAATTACTGGGGAGTCCTGCTTCCTATAAGGATAGTAAATTTATTTTCCCCAAAAGTCTGATGACTGTTTGTACCAAAGAGAATTGTCTGCAGCAGTGCCTCATTACACTCTAACCTTTATTCATTCCTTCTCACTGCAGATGCCGTTATACCTTTGAGTTGTTTTTGCAACCTGTGTACAGGAAACGATGAGCCTTGGGAGCCTGACCTGGGGAGAGAGGGCCCATGCTCATACCCAAGGAAATCCTCGGGCTAGTCTACAGTCACTCACCTGGCTTATGCACTGCTTTGTCTATGCATCAGAAGAAAAAGCTTCACAGAGCAGAGAAACCTGCAGTCTAGCTGGGGTAACAATGTGTGTGCAAAAATTAAATATTGCCTGAGAAAAGGCAGCATTGGGAATACAACCAAAGATCTGAATGTACAGCATCTTACATCTGCTGCTGACAGTGCAAGAATTCACCAGTTGAGAATATTAGTTTACATGGCTGTTTAATTTTTCATTTGACAGAAAATTATTATGGCCTTTCCAGGTAGTAGCTACCCTGTTGTAGGAGGACACTTATGCATCCAGGTGCCTATTCCAGTTCCTTAAAGATTCTTAGGAGCTATTGAGTTAACAATAGCTTTACAGGTTGCAAAGTGAGATACTGAAGTATAGTAATACCTGAGAATTGCAGATATCATTATTTTAGCTGTTTTTCAATATAGAGAAATTCCAGGGGAAAAAAAAAAAAAACCCTAAAAAACAACAAAAACAAAAACAACCAAGTGTGCTCTTCTAACAGTTCAATCCACTCCACATGCTCTGCCTAGATCATTATTTGCACTTTGGAAATGGATGTGGGCCTAAACTTGTGATGCAGTGTAGGGGATTGCTGCTGGCTGGATGCCAGGAACCCACCAAAGCTGCTCTCTCAATCCCCTCTGCAGCTGGACAGAGGATAGGAAATATAAGTAAGGGTTCACAAGTTGAGATAAGGATGAGGAGAAATCACTCACCAAATACCATCATGGGCTGAACAGGCTAGAATGAAGGATATTAATTGAATTTATTATTACCAAGATCAGAGCAGGATAATGACAATTAAAATAAAATCTTCAAAGCACCTCCCAGTCCTCTCCCCACTCCCTTCTTCCCAGCTCCATCTCCTCTCCCAGTGGCACAAGGAAACTGGGAATGGGGTCTGTGGTCAGTTTATCACCCAGGGAAAGGGTGTCTTTCCCCTGCTCCACCATGGGGTCCCTCCCACAGGAGACAGATCTCCAAGAACTTTTCTAATGGGAGTCCATCCCATGAGCAATATCTCTCTGTGAACTTCTCCAGCGTGAGTCCATCCCAAGGGCAACAGTCCTCCCCAGACTGCTGCAGTGTGGGTCATTCTTCCATGGGGTGCAATCCTTCAAGGACAGGCTGCTCCAGCAAGGGCTTCTCTCTCCTTGGGCCTCAGATGGGTTCACAGCCTCCTCTCAGGCATCCCCCTGCTTTGGTGTGGGTCTCCTGCATGGGCTGCAGGTGGATCTTTGCATCCCCCTGGACCTCCATGGGCTGCAGGCACACCTGCTTCGCCATGGTCTCCCCACAAACTGCAGGGAAATTCCATCTCCAGTACCTGGAGCACCTCCACTCCTTCTCCACTGACCTTGGTGTCTGCAGAGTTGTTCCTCTCAGCTTTTCTTTGGCCACAATTACATCTGTGCAATAATGTTATTTTCCTCCTTCTTAAATTTGTTGTCACAGAGGTGTTACTACCATTTCTAATTGGCCCAGCCTTGGCCAGCAGCAAGTCTGTCTTTGGTGCTGTCAGGGGTTGGCCCTGCTGGATATGGAAGAAGCTTCTGGCAGCTCCCACCCCACTACCAAATTACTGGCCATGCAAACCCAGTACACAGTGATAGTGTTTGGTGGCAAATCCAACCAGGTCTGGAGGCAATGTTCAGGTCATCCCAGCTCAGGAATCTTAGCTCTTAGTTACCTTTAAGCATGAAGCTACCTGGTACATGGGCCAGAAGAAACTTCCTTTTCTAGTATTCCTCCATGCTCCTCCTGCTTTTGGGAGCTGTCATGATTTCAGAGTGTTGGCTAATGCACGTCTCTGGCAGTGCATCTAGAAGCACACTGAACTCATATTAGTTTTCTAGCCCTGCAGACTATTAGCTATACGTGTGACGTGGTGACTCTGATATTTCTGTTTTTCTGTTACAAATAGAGACAAAACATGAGAAAAAAAGAAGTGGTTGCTGCTGTGCTTGACTGCGTCTCCCACCAATTGCTGGCTCCGTCACACTCACTGAGATCTGCAACAGACTGCATCACACACTGGTGCCAGCTGGGAGGTGAATGAAGTCCTGACCCACTCTGTGCCACAGATCTATTAATGACATTCCCAGTAAACAGAGTGGCTCATTTTTTCCATGTCTGCACTCAGAGAGTGATGCAGTGTGCAGAGAGTGAAATTTAGGACAGACAGGCAGCATTGAGTTCAGCAGCTCCTCATGGGAAGAGAGTGAAAAAATAAAGCTTAGAAAAGAAAGCATGTTCACTACTACATGCCCAATGATGCCTCAACAATATAAAGTTGATAATAGCATCAGGGAAAAAAAAAAGTGTGCTGTTACCCACCTCGATCCCCGAGTAAAACCAGACTTGGAGTGATTCTTTCAACTTGAGTTCCATTAAGACAGTCAGTGGCAGGATGCTGAACATAATCCCCATAGACATAAATAAAAATGGCTGAAGCAGCTGAGTCAGGAAAGGCTTTCAGCTGATTTGATGAGAGAATCACAAAATGGTTGAGGGTAGAACTGATACAACTCTCTGCTCAAACAGGGCCCCCTAGAGCCCAGTACCATGTCCAAATAGATGTTTATTATCTCCAATGATACTCCACAACTTCTTTGGACAACCTGATGCTGGGTCCCCTTGCAGTGAAAAACAGTTTCCTAGAACAGTTGTGCAAGTTCCTGTGTGATCATCCGCCTGAGTTTTGAAGTACTCTACACGCACACCACAGTGGTGTATAAACACTACATGCTAGACCTCCCTCCATTTCCTTATTCTCTTCTTTCCTTATTCCTTATTCCATTTCCACAACAAACCCAGGCATCTTCACTTTAATTTGGAAGCTGTGTACAAAGAGTTGCATCTTCCTACTTTCCTCTTGTGCCTCTGGCATTTCTTTCACTAAGCCTGCAAAGCATCTAGACTT
>VXBU01016256.1:558890-604383 GCA_013400315.1 Bombycilla garrulus
TGTCAAGTTGCTGTCTTTAATCTTTTCTCTGGTCAGATCTACTATTTCTTATGCTGTTCACAGTTACAGTAACATTCTGCTGTAGTGTAACGCTGGCTTTCAAAGGATGACAGAAAATATGATTAATTTTGCAGCCAGCTTCAGGAAGTTTTCTCAGCCTGCTAAACCTGAATCAAACTTTTCCAATGAAAGCTGGTGGAAATTCTAAATAAGGAAAATTTAGCATGTTGTACAAATTGAATAGCTTGTCTTAGCTTTAATAACTGTGAGTTTCTTTCATGACTGTAAAAATTTAAAAGGAATTTTAAAAGGAAAAATAAATAACCATTGTTTATAAGTAAGAAATTAGGTCAAAGCAATTCTGGGTCATCTGTTTTGAAATCAATATCTAATTTCAATTTTGCTTTAAATGATGAGTTTAAAAAATGAGTTAACAGCATCTACAAATAGATATTTTACAAGTCTATTTGTAAACTAGCCCTGAGCCATGAATTCTCACACAGAAACTTCAGTCCAGAACTGATGATTGTTTTGCATTCAAAAGTCCTATCTACTGGAGCAGAGGTATTTGTGCCTATAAGCTTTGCTGTATCACTTTGTCATAATGTCTAACAAAAATAACGAAATAGCACAAGAGGTTACTGACTAGTTCTACTGCATTCTGCAAAGTGTTCTTTGATGGCCACGGGCCAGCTTCAGTGCAAGGGATGCAGAGGTCTCTTCCCCACAGTAATGAGCTCACCTAACCCCTCTGCATGGCAATTTGAAGACCCTTAAGCATTGAATTCTGACCACTATTTGCTGACATTTCCCACTCCACTAGAATCATGTAGTATCACAGCAGTGTTTTCTTTCAGCAAATAAAAATGCCTGTTACATACCTGCTTCCAGCTGAAGTTACCCACTATTTAAAAATGAATTATGGGGAGGCATTTAAGAGCTCAAGCAGTGTTCCAATCACATGTTCTCAAAGGAGAATCCACCTTTGTATTTATTGCTACAAAATAAATTCCCTAAGCTAGACATTTCAACTGCAAGTGTCAAAACACATGCAATAAATAATGGGGAAAAGAGCAAATTGCAACAAAACCTAGAACAACACCCCTACTACACAGTAATTCCATAAAGGTGTTGCTAAACACATTTATTGCCTTAGCCTTCTCTCTAGAAATTAGAGCCTAATCACTAACAGCTATATAATTTTTTAGTTTTATTTTGATAAACACATTACTGAGTTGGTACAATATGAGAAATTGCATTCTTGATTTATATTTTGAGACAAAGAGAGAACTTTCAAACACCATTTTTTTCTGTGGAAAGCAAAAAGTTAAAGCCAAAGAAGCCATGGACATGATGGATTGCTTTAAGATCAGGACAGTTTTCTCTTTTTATTAAAAAGAGAGAAATCTCTCTTTTCCCTTACCCCAAGGAAATTTGCATATTAAAAATCTGCAGAAATTAGGTTTATATTTATTGTTTATGGCTAGGAGGTGGATGAGAGGGCAGTTATTGTTCAGCATTGGCATCAGACATAAAACTGCAGACTGCAGACCTTTAGAATAGAATTAGACTTTCGTGTTGCATAATGAGATTCATTATAATTGACATGCATAATTCCAATCATGTTCTGTGTTGATTCAGCCTTTTGTTGTCAAGACAGCCTGTTATTACATACTGAACTAACCTTACTTATATACAATGATTAAAACAAAATGTCTTCAGAGGTTGTTGGTTTATGATTTTATTTTTTTAGATGAATGCAAGGTACCCCTTCCCTCCCCATGCCCACCTCCCCTGCAGAATTTTCTCAGCAAAGCCAGAAAATCAAGTCTCTGGCAGAACAGCCTTTTCTCAGTGTGAAAAATGATTCTCAAAGGGTGATCCCCCGAGAGTTTGATGAATGTTATCCCTACATTATAGTGTAAGGAAAAACACTATAATAAATATATAAATTAATAAAGGAAGATATGGGTCTGCAGTATTCCCAGAGTGGAGAAGCATGGCAATTAGTAAAGACTATCAAGGCTTTTAATGTTCATAAAGTGTCAATCAAGCTCAGTTAGGGGTACTAATTCACTAAAATAGGCAAAGTCAGAAGGCTTGACCTTTTCAGCCACTCTGCTTTTTATTTTTCTTTTTTTCTGAGAAGAAATAAGGAAAAACTGGCTATGCAATAACACAGATTTTTTGCTACTGATTTATTTGAAACAATATTGGTGGTTTTACACTAGTTTTTATCTCACAGGTTCTCACCAGTGGAACTGAGAACCATTCATACTAGATCTATAAAGGCAGCTGAGATGCCTGAACAGGCAGTTCTCAGAATGGCTCAGTCCGAGGTTGGAAGGCACCTCTGGAGATGACCTTTCTAACCCAGTGCTCAAACAGGGCCACCGAGACTCCATTGCTGAGGACCGTATCTAGATGGCTTTTGGATATTTCTAAGGACTTGGACTTCACAATCTCCTTGGGCAACTGTGCCAGTACTTTTGTCATCCTCACAGTGAAAAAAGGGTTTCCAAATGCTCAGCAGGAGCCTCCTGAGTTTTAGGTGGAGCCCATTGCCTCTAGTCCTGTCCCATATTTCAGTAGCTACCAAGACACTCACAAAACACTAATTTACATTTGTAAACCAATGGAGGGAGCATTCATCAGGCCAAAAACATCTGTGATGAAGATGTCAATGTCTGAGTTAGTTAGCACCCTTCACAGCTAATAGAGAAAAATAGGTATTTCTAAGGACCCATTAATCTCATTTTTAAAAAGTATATCTAAAGTATGTCAAATTAATCACATCTGCAAAGCATCCATTTACTTCACTGACTTTGAGAGAAGTCTAAGTTGACTTCTCATTGGTGAAGACATCTGTGTGGGGGCACTCTCTGGTGCACTTTCAAGACTACATGTACACTTACACAGTCATAGGGACATGTGAACTAAGGCTGTTCAAACATTGCTACAAGTAGACTACTTTTTCCTACTATTTGGCAAGATATAGAAATGAGATGTCCCCTCATTTGTCCTATTTCCCACATATGCAGACTGCTCTGATCAGAGAAGAACATACACCTTGGAACAACAGTCTGTCTCAGAGTATAAATGTCCCCAAAATTGTCACTGTGCCTGTCACTTAGGAGACATTAATCAAGGGAAATCAGGATGGAAGCAGAAGGTCATATGCCAGTATTTGCTTTTCCCACAAAACAGTTAAAATAATTTCCTTTCACTTGGCAACAATTGAAAAATAGCTTGAAGGGAAACGCCAGTGTCACGCAAAGTTCAATCAACAGCTCTGGAGCTCTGGAGAGACACACCAGAGAGATTTCAACAAGGTCCATATTGACTGTTCCTATGAAATGAAAATGTAGCTGCCAGTGAGGCAGTCTGTTTGATTGCCAATTAAGCAAATTAATCACCCACTACTTCCCCTTGCACTGGGTACTCTATCAAGAAATAGCACCCACATCTGAAGGAATGTCTGTGAGGAGGCAGATCAGAAGCAGGGCTTTCAGCTCAAAGCCAAGGTGAGAATCACGCCTGGAGAGAAGGAGAAGGTAAAAGCCAAGGCAGGCAGGGGGGGACTGGTACCCACTAGAGGCAAGTCTTCATAAACCTCTAGCCAAACAACCCTCTGCGTACTTGCTACTGGCCAGTTCAATTTAATGGAGACAGACAACCCTCTGCACAGCCCTGGAGTCTCTGAAGTTACTTCTCAATAGCTGCTAAAAGAGCAACTCCATAGCTATTTGTAAGGGTTGGGGACTTCGAAGGGCAAATTTAAATGGAAAGTCCTAGCCCAGAAGAATGTCATTTCCATCACATGTTGATTTTTCTGACTGAATAATTTGAATGTTCACTTTAGCCAGCGAGTTTTGGGGGAAATTCAAGACTGAGGCTCAAATAAATTAATCCTGAAGACAGGGTGATGTTCAAGACTATAATGAAATATTTTTTCATCCTGGCTAACTACCAACTTACTCTTTGCCTTTTTATTTTACTACTATTTTTTTTTAAAAGAGGTCACTCAGGGGATGCTGTGGCTTTCTGCAGTGGCTTTGCTCTGGCTTCAGAATCTCACCTTTCATGAGAGAAGCTGCTTGATAAGCTCTGGGATTGGCAAGTCCCAGCACCCTCTGCATGGGATCCTCACCTTTGATTAAAACCTTTTGTTGGCACTTTCTTCAGAGCTGGGACATTTATAACTCTTCTTCCAGTTATAGATTTCAAAGCCCATGAAATTACGTTGCAGCTTTCTTTTAGTCAAGAAGCCAAATGAAATGGAACAGAACCAGCAGACAGGATTTATAGGACTTACATTCTTCTAGAGCAGTAGTAAGTAGCCAGTGTTTATAGTGTCATTGACAGCAGACAGTGGTATTCCCCATTTGGGCTGAGATTTAGTACAAATTCAGCCAGACTTAGCATTGAAGAGCCCACTATAGTGAGCGAAGATCCAGAGCTTGATTTAGCTGCTCTTTGTAATTCATAAAGTATTTGAACCATCCTCGTGGTAAGATAAGGGCTTGCTGGTCTTCTGAAGTGGCAGCTGAAGGCTAGGAGAAATGCATTAGGGCATCTCATGTGGCACAGGGTGTCTATACTTAGGCAGGTGACTGCCACTTCAAATTGTCATTGACTGTGGTCTGAGACAGTGACTGGTGGAAAAACACAACATATGTTGCAAGATCCTAAAGGAAAGTGTATACTATTAAATTAAACTCAGATTTAGGGTATCTATCTTCAAATTGTTTGCTGTTTGTTTTTTTTTCCTAATGAGACTTGAAGAAAAACATTTCTCTTCGAGATCCTAATCTCTGTGCCAAAGCTGATAAAACCAACCAGTGGATACTAAGATTAACACAGTGTGAAGAGGGCAAATACCACTAAATAGTCAGTATTACAGTAACTCCTAACAGAGAACACATAGATTTCCAATCATTTCCCAAAATCCAAGATGTCCTGCCCTTTTCTGTCTCTGTAAGACTGTTCAAAATTTGGGAAACCTGTGTGGCCACCTCCATCTGAAGAATGCCACAGATATAAATTGTTTTCTCAAAAGCACAGGTACTGCTGTCACAAAGATGTTTGGAAGCCTGGAAGAAAACAAATAGCAGGATAAAAAATAAAAATAACTGCAAAGTTATGGTGGGCACCAAAAAAAAGGAAAAAATATTTGTATGAGGTTGAAAATACGTTGTCGGTGGAACTGTGCCATTTAATGATTATATACCACAGAGAGCCCAGTAATTTGTGGAACCCTAGGACTGCTGAAGGTATGTTTGCAACAAACAAACAAGGTGCTTCTTTTCTAGTATTGTCTGTGCAGCAAAGAAAGTAGTCCAGATAGGCACTTTGCTTTCCAAGGCAGCACCACACACTTGTGAATCAGACTATGTAGAACTTAATGGCTATCATTTAAGATATATAAAAATTTTTCCACTTAAGCTTTCTTGTAAATACATGTGTATGTGAAATGGGGCACACAACTACAACTTTTTTATTGTCAATTGCTTTAAAAATATTGAATTCTTTTTTTCTCCAAAAAATAAAAATCAATCAGAGGATGGCATGTAGAAGAAACATTAAAGAGGTTAAATTGCTAAGTTGATCTTCAATAAACTAATCATACCTCAGAGACACTTAGATTTGTAACCTGAAATGCTGCATATGGAAAATTCAAACACCTCTGAAAGTTTATAGAAAAAGAAATATATAAAAAGACAGTTTTATTAAGAAGAAAACAATCAGAAAATTCATTATCAATATTTAAGACTGGTAAGACTAGAGAAATACTTGGGGGAAGAAAAGAGGACAACAGGAGGGAAAAAGAAGAAATTATCCACATTTTTTGTTATAATTAGCTGCGGTACTCTGACACCCTAAGGTCAATGTTACATCATATCTATTTATAAAACTATTGTACTTGCGAATTAATGTCATCTAGGGGTCTGTATTGGCAAACAGCTGCAAGTATTAACATCTATATTTTTATTAGAATATCAAATCAAGGCTTTAGACACCTTTGTTCATCCATATTTCAGCTCTGAGTAAAACAATTTTAAACCTCCATGTTTAACTTGTCATCTCAAATCCATTCCTGTGTTTATATTTTTTGCTGTAATACAGATCTTGAATTTCACCTTGCTTCTTTATTCTAATTAAATATTCTCAAATGTTAGAGAAGAGTTTCAGCTAATGTGAAAACCTGCTAGCAGATTAATAGTAGAAAAGTGTGAACAAATGCCTTGACTGATGAAAGTTATCTTCTGCTGATTGTGATGTATATCTGCAGGCATACATGTTCTCTACTGGCAATATTTTCTCCTTTATTTCCAGTGCTATGCTATAAATCAATGGAGTTCTTCAGCAACAGTTTAAGTTAGGCTCATTAGCTGAATTATACATATAATCATGCATATACAATAAATCTTTTTAAACCATTCTCATTTCCAATATACTAGTGAAATATTATGCTGTGGAGTCCCCTGTTCTGGCAGTATAAATGCTGTGGGACCTAGTGAAATAGGGAAAATGCCCTCACACAGAGAACTATTGAAAAAATATTGTAGGTTTGTGTATTATTTTTCTGTTTGATTTTGAGTAAATACCAGACCTCTCCACAGGGACAGGGACATCAATAAATGTTTGTTTGAGTAGTCCTTTACACCAGCTTGGCAGTGCAGTGACATCTTCTAGTGGAAGTACATGTACATTCACCTTAAGACCTCTGTATTCTTAGAGGAGACAATTCAGAATCTTGCTTTCAGGGAGCACCTCAGTTCTGCGAGGTTATGGATACCTTAAAAGGTGCTAATGGAAACTGACACTGCATAGTACCTTACAGATTTTGCCTTCATTTAAAAATATGCTAGTTATGAAGATGTAGTTTAGGACCCCAGTAAAGTTTCTGACTGACAAGTGGCTTTCTATAAGAGGTAGTATGCATAACTTAGAATCTTCTAACCAAAAATGTCAGTCTATGAACACATGAAACCATATATATACAAAAAGGTGCTATACATCCCTTCCCTTTTGAAGACACAAATGGACTTTAATGCTTTAGGATTGTCCTTTCCCTAATGACTCTCTAAAATATGAACAGCATTCATTGCTGCTTGATGATAGTAGAGACCTTATAATAGTTTCCATGGAAAGAATTCTGAGATCATAAACAGTGACAAAGTGAGTTTGTTAGTTACCAAACATACACATTCCAAAGGTACATGACATTTAATTCTAATCTATTTTTAGAAATCATAGGAAAATTAAGACAAATTAACTTTTTCCAGCAGAAGCATGTACATTGCATTTCCAAATACAATTACAGAGAACTTCTAATTGACTATTATTAGAAATCAAGTCATTTCTATTACACCCTCAAAGCTCTTCTCCAAAAGAGGGTATTTAAAAAGCAGCAGTTATGACGAACTAAGTGAACCGAGTCTGAGTCAGATGACCTAAATTTCTCTAAGCCCCTGTGCCTAATATTTTGTGTTAAATGACACTAGATTAATACTTATTCAGTGCCTTATTTCGGCTTTCTGATTCCACTTCATATTATGGCGCAATGTCTTCACATACAAAGACTAGAAAGCACAGCATTGGGTCTGAGACTATCATGTTTCACGTAAAGAGATATTTACCATTTACCATTTATTGCAGGGTCTCTGATCCCTATATTGTGACCTTGGAGAGAGTCTGCTCACAGAGAGCAAAAGAACTGCTTCCATTTTAGATGACACTTTGGCACAAGCAAGAACAATTTTTTTCACACACCTGTCCTTATAGGTGGTGGGTACATATTGAATACAAGTGGAATTCTCCCCTTTCCTATTGCCATGGAGTTCTCTGGCTATTTCTCAAAAAATTACCACATCTCCCAAGTTCCTGTCAGTAGCATCTGATAAAGGCTGACAGCAACAACTCAGTTGATCCAGTGCTTTGCTTTAGAACACAAAGCAAGTATCATTTGTATCTGAAGAAATAGCCCTCTGTTTTTTCATGCCCTTTCTTTATATCCACAGGCAAGTCTCCCTGACTTTGCTGTTTGTACACTTAGAAGTTTTGCTGGTTTTAAACAGTAAAGTAGTTTTAAAAGTAAAAGCAGAGTGATAAAGCTGTGCTTCACTGGCATGGCTATTTAGTGAAAGACTCTTAAAGAGAAGCAGTTGTATCAGGAAAACTTCCTTAGTGAAGATGGAGTGCCCCTGATTTGGAGGGGGCTGTTAAACCTACCCTGCAGAAGAATCCTTTCACCTCTGTGAACTACTTCCTCTGGGAATAAGAGAGGAAGGTAATGGTTAGGGGAGTTATGCCATGCAGACCTTAAGAAATACAGACAGGCCTGCTGTGGCATTCCTTCTGGATGGAAGGTAACCATTTGCACCCTGTAAGGCTAAATAAGGATAAGAAAAGTGTCAGATAATGACACACTCATAAACCATGAGAAAAAGGCTATAAGTATCTAGGGAGCAAGAGCTATCATGGAGAGGAATGTTTATTTGGTAAAAGCTGAAAATAACTTTTATAGAGAAAAAATTGCATTGGATGCAATAATTTGCATCCAATATATGCAATGCATATATTTTAGTAACCTGTATATAACCTGCAGCCTCTATATAACATGCAAAATCTCTGAAAATCCAGCAAAATCAGTACAAGTTCCGAACCACAAAAAATAAGTTTAAGAGGGAGGGCACATTCCCCATGAATTCTAGAACTGGGCACAGTGAGGAAAATTAGCAAATTTTACATTAGGATATAGTGGCAGAGAACCAAGAGCCGCTAAGTAAGGTCAGAACAGTTGGAGACCTCTGCCACATTTTTTTTTGTTCCACCTATATGTGACACATGGAAACATATCACGTATCCTCCCCCTGGTGTCGAGGAATACCACATATGTTTCTCCCTACACAATGAGAAAATCCCACCTGTGCAGCTGAATCCAAGCACCACTGCTTTAGGCTCATGTCCTACTTCAAACAGTATTTAATGGTAGCAACTTCAAATCAAAGTGGTAGCACTCTGGTCATAAAGAGATGTGGATCTCTTCATTCCAAGAGATGATTCCTCCTAGCTTTTGCCAGATGGAGTCCAGTTTCTGTAGATCAGTGTTTTGGTGTAGTCATATTTGTATTAGAGACAATGAAGACAGATTTCATTGAGTTTCAGAGGGTATTCAGCTCACACAATGATACCTATTGTAATGCATCCTAAAATCCTTTACAGTAGGATGACATGCTAGGATTGAAGAATGCTTTATTGTCAGCATTAATAAACACATTGTATTTAATTTAATAAACACATTGCATTTCATTTTCAAAACAGTAATTATAAATTGTTTGAATCAACTGCTGGATTTTTCCAAAAGTGGGAGTATTTCTCATCTGTAGATGCCTCTTTTACTACAGTGAAGTTCTTGATACATTCAAATGAGCTTTGAGCGCACAGAGGAAGAGCTCCTAAAGGGAAAGAATGTTGGGGTTTTAAAGCAGTAGAAGTCCTACAACGTTTGGCTGGTAGCTTGTTTTATAAATAGTGCAGTAAACCCTGATGCTCACTCTTCTCTGAAACATCTATAATTAAAGGGTAATGGGCCAGATCGTGAATGCTTTATTCAAAGTGAGACTGCTCATGGTACAAAGTACTCTCCAGGGTGAGTAAGTGCATCATAATTTGGGCTGCTGTTGTCAGAGTTTAGTAATAGACTGCTATATAAATAGGTCCTTGGAAAGTACCAAAGTGTTCAAGCCATTGTAATTGCATTAATACAGCTGACAATAATCAGTGGGGAATATTCCAGCATCTTCTGGTAAATTCTGATTGTATCTACACAAAGGTAACCCTTGTAAGTCTGTGTTCCACTGAGATATGTGCATGGCTTGCATTAATGTGTTGACTCAGAGGTAGCTGTGCAGAAATAAAAACCACTTATATTGCTTAGAAGCTTGACATTTCTAAGTCTTAATTTATTGACATCCTGCTGATGAAGAAGAGAAATAGTGACTTTTACAGCTCTTGTTGTCAGACTTTCTCACTGCAATAATATTTACTAGACATGACATTCTCAATGAGATAGAGTTGCCTTACAAGATTTTCTTTATCTCTATTAAATCTGTGAGATTTAGTCTAAACAGAACCTTAAAATTATCTTCATGTAATCTTGAGAATTTGCCATTACAAAGCTCTTTATCTCAAATAATTTTAGCTCTTCTATCTTCATTTCCTCATTAAACAAAAAAAAAAGAATGTTGATAATCTTTGCACTTTGCAGATAATTTCAGTATTTCAAGTTTATTGCAATAAATAGTAGAACTTCATAATAAACACTTAGCTTTCAAAAGGTAATGATAACTAATATTTTTTTAAATCCTAATAAAATTATGATGCATTAGATATATTCATGCTATTTCTCAGGCCTCCTCTGGCTTTGAATTATACGCTTTGAAGCCACATTTGGTTGCACGCCTCTCAGATCCATTGGTCTCGCTGGCACATATTGTGGTACTCTTTTTTTTAGCCTTTCACGTAAGTGGGACGCCGCAGCACAATTGCCCTAGATCATTGCAGTAGTTTTGATTGGATGATTTACAAGTAGATTAAACCCATCCTCTCTCATACCTGTAAGATGTGGATCATGTGACAGCAGATGCATATAGTCACTAAACATGCAAAGATTCCCCAAATCTACCTTTAACTAAGCCTTTACTTAAGCTAGTACAAGAATTATCTACATATTGCAGTAAAATAACTATGTATTTGCTTGTCCCAGTTTCATCAGTATTCTTAAAAATAATTTACACAAATACTCTGCTCAGTCAGGAGTTTATAATCCCTCTTCCCTTCTGTGACTCCTTTCCTTAATTATTTTGTGCATCTGCCTCCACATTGCAATCTGTTTCCTTCTTCCTTGGCTAATGTAAAAAGTTTCCCTCTGTTATAAACATATCTCTTCCATTTTTATGAACCTTTTTTTTTCACTTCTCTGCTCCAAATTTCTCTTTCTCTCAGTCCATCAGGTGCTATGTTTTGTGTTTCCCAGTGCTAGTATCTTGAATGTTTGTTCTTTGGGCTGAACTGTCCATGTCACCAACAGAGCTCTAGTCCTCAGACCCCAGGCTAACTGAAACAAACAGGCTCAGTTCTCTCATGGGTAATGTTATCTTATCCCTCGATCCTCCTTTGCCCCTCTGGCCTGTGATAAAATTGCTATCTTTTGCTATTAAGAGATAGGAGGTTCTTTTCAAACTCATTAAAATACTGCAAGGATTGTGTTGTAGACCACAGGAATAGCATTTATATAATGAAAAAAAACAAGAGTACATGCTCTGTCTTTGGGACACATGAGAGCACATGAGAAAACACAAAGCCCAGTGGTGTCAGAAGATGATTTAAAGCAAGGAAGACAAGCCTGTGGCAGTTTTGTCCACATTCATTTCTAGGAGCAGTCTTGGACATCAGTGGAGCTGAAGACCAGGTATTGTGTGCAGCTAGCTGGAGCTATTGGAAGCAAAATACAGGAAAAAAAAAAGTAAATTAAAAAAACCCAAATTTTTTTTGTGGAAGATTAGGGGTCCAATACTCGCATTCATTTCCATATATTTTTTAGCAACATCATTGAGTCCAACTTTTGACCCATGATTATGCTGACAATTAGACCATAGCACTAAGTGCCATGCCCAGTCATTTCTTTAACACATCCAGGGATGGTGACCACACCACATCCCTGGGCAGCTCATTCCAATGTCCAACAACCTTTTCCAGGAAGAAATTATTCCTAATATCCAACCTGAACCTCCCCTGGCATAGCTTCAGGTTATGTCCTCTCATGCTGTCATTAGTTCTTCAGGTTGACCCCCACCTGGCTACAATCCCCTCTGGCAGCTGTGGAGAGGGATAAGGGCTCCGCTGTGTTTCTTTTTCTCCAGGCTAAATAACCCCAGCTCCCTCAGCTGCTCATCATAGAATTTACCATCTGGCTCATTCACTAGTTTTGTTGCCCTTCTCTGGACATACTCCAGTAGCTCAATGTCTTTATTGTAGTGAGTGGCCCAAAATGGAAAATGGTACTCGAGGTTCAACCTCACCATTGCCAAATACAGGGGGACAATCACTGCCCTGGTCCTGCTGGCCACACTATTGCTGATACAGTCCAGGATGCCGTTGGCCTTCTTGGCTACCTGGGCACAAAGCTGGCTCATGTCCAGCTGCTGTCAACCAGAACCCTCAGCTCCTTTTTCCTCTATGCCACTTTCCAGCCATTCTGCCCCCTGTCTGTAACACTGCCTGGGGTTGTTGTGACCCAAGGGCAGGACCTGGCAGTTTGCTTTATCAAACCTCATACCCTGGGCCTCGACCCATCTATCCAGCCTGTCCATATCCCTCAGCAGGACCTTCCTGCCCTCCAGGAGACCCAGTCAACTTACTGTCATCTGAGAAATTACTGAGGATACATTCAATCCCCTCACCCAGATCATCAATAGAGAGTTTAAACAGGACTGAATACAAACATGCATATAACATAGAGTCATGACATGCAACTTCTTCATTTGGTAAATAGGAATTGTAGAACATGTGATACATTTTGGAAAGGAACAGTGGCATTTTTGTTGTTTCTTGTATGAAATAGTGCTGGGTGGCTTGTGAAATGAAAAATACCTAACCAACTTTCCTTCCTTCCTTCCTTCCTTCCTCTTGAAATCTCTAAAGATGACACTTACAATCACAGAATCATACAGAGGTTTGGGTTGGAAGGGACCTCGAAGATCATCTTGTTCCAGCACCCCTGCCATGGATGGGGATACCTTTCACCAGATCAGGTTGCTCAGATCTCCATCCAAGCTCACCTTGAACACTTCCAGGGATGGGGCATGCACAACTTCCTGGAGCAACCTACTCCAGTGCCTCACCATTCTCACAGTCCAGAAATGTTTTTTTAATATCTAATCTCCTTCGGTTCAAAGCCATTCCCCCTTGTCCTGACATCACATGCTCTTGTAAATAGTCTCTCTCCATCTTTCTGGTAGGCTCCCTTCTGTTATAACCATCAGGAGACAGTGGATGAATCATCAGTGCAGAAAGTCCCGTGTTTGATTTTCTTCCAGACACAGCTTCTAAGATAGTCATGTAAGCCTGTGCAAACACAAAGCAAATTTGGAAATTTTTTATGTGGATTACATGTTAATTACCATCTCCACTAACAAAAGCTCTTTTTTTATCTGTTTTGAAAGATGAGTTGATTTTGGATTACTTAAAACATCCTACATCCAGTGAAGCAAATCTATTCCAAAAATAAAAATAGCTTGAAGAAAATCTTGCCCAATTTTCGGGCTTGCTAAAATTGCAGTAAGCTTGGTTCATGCTTTGACTAGCTGGCAAACATAGGTTATGAATTAGTAGGAGGACATGTGTATGCACTTTCAATGATAATGAGAACAGCTGAGAAATTCTTTCATTGTGAATCTGTGAATGAATGAATGTAGAAATTCAAAGCCCCAGCAGTAGCTATCTCAGTTATTCTGGTCATTAGGGTGTTAAAAATTTTACCAAGCCAGATTCTGCTCTTATTATATCACTTTTATTCTATTACCCTGTTGTATTGTTGGAAACTAGTCAGAGATGCAGGAGAGAACAGACAAAGAGTTTAATAAGAAAGTGAAAAAATAGGTATAGAAGAAAAGTCTATTTTCTTACAGTTGGGTTGAGATGAAGACTGAATTAGCACAAAAATTCATTCCTCTTACAAGTGGCAAATAGTTCCCTATTGTCTGCAGATCAAAACCAAACTGGAACAGGGAGGAAGTCAGAACCATTAATAAAAGTAAGAACTTTCCAGTCAGGGTTTTTCTGGGGGTTTGGCAATTTTATGTTTGATTTTGGGTTTGGGGGTTTTTGGTGTAATTTTTTGTGGTTGTTTTTTGGTTTGTTTTTTTGCTTATTTGGGGTTTTTTTGGTTGGTTGGGGGTTTCTGGGGGTTTATTGGGTTGGCTTTTTTGTGTGTTTTGATTTGGGGTTTTCTGTTGTTTGGGTTTTTTTGTTTTTTGGTTTTTTGGGGTTTTTTTGTGGGGTTTGTGGGTTTTTTGGTTTTGTGGTTTGTTTTTGGGTTTTTTTTGGTTGTTATTTTTTGTCATATTTTGGGTTGTTTTCAGGAGGGAGTGATAAATTTTCAGCCTGTTCATTATGCTGCAGTACTTAAAAACAAACAAACAAAATGTGAATAAAATCTTTAAACTAAACTGATTTTTTTTCCTCAACACCTAGGACACAGTCCTTCCTTTATTTTATTTTTTTTCCAGGACCTAATTTCATGGGACACTTTTATATCTCAGTGTGATTATATATAAATGAAGTCTCTGTCACATTAAAAGGACAAGGTAAATACAGATGAAAAATTGACACAACAAGAATCTTTTTAGAAAGGAATAATGACATTTATATTCATAATGGTAAATTTTAATCAAATAGCATAAAAAGACCCAGGAACACAAAGGCTAGATAGCTACTGGAAAACTCCTTACTCAGTTATTCTTGGTAATAAAAATGATAGCATTCATCATGTTAAGTGTCAGAATGAAACAAGTTCACACAGCCATCTTCAGAGGAAAAAAAATTAGAAATGGACTGAATTTCATTTCTGACCCTTAAGTACTGAGGGGTTAGGGGATGTAGTGCAGGGGGAAAGGAAATGTACAAAGGCCTTTGGAAAGAGACAAGCCAGAGTAGGAATTCATTGTCATGAAAAGTGCTCTTAGTGGAACTTGGAATGAAAGTCTGCCATCCTCTGAAATATACTTCATGTTTTGCAATGATGAAATCCTGTTACATCCATGTGGTGTCACTGGGTTTTCTGGAGGCTGAATGGTGAAATTTGAAAGCAGGTCTTAACTGTTGTGCAGCAGACTGCAGTTTTTAACATTTGCCTTCACTGGTACTAGCGTTCTTTCCCATAGTATTTATAGTGACCAGAAGAGAGTTTCAGTGAGAGCTGAGCTTTTACTATTGTTTTGGTTTTAGCTGCCAGGAAAAAACTGACCTCTTAAAGTCTTCAGTAAGTCTGGCTTGTGTTTAGATGGATGATCAACTACATTTCAATTTAAGTGAAAATAGCTTTATATAGAAATAGGTTGGAGGCAGCATCCTGGACATGCAGGGAAGGAAGAACTAAATAGTTCCTTTTTCCTCCCATTACATGGTCAGCATAAAAAGGGGTATTGAGAGCAGTACTTGCCTTCAAGAGAGGAAAGATCACTTCCCCTGTGAGTGCCTCATGAGAAGAATGGTGTGGGGAGGGAGTGCAATAGAAAAAGCAGTTACACTATTGCTTCTGCTCTTTTGCTTCTGTGCCTAATGAATGCCACATTCATTAGGAGGTTCTAGAAAAGAGATGCGCCCAGCATTTAGGGGAAATCTGAATTGGTACTGTTCTTCCCTCATTAACAACATCGCAAGGACAGTGTCCATTCCGCACCTTCTAACCAGGTGGAATCTTCCTGAAAGGCGGGTCAGTTTGTTGTGAAGTGCTAAATGCATAAAACAGTACATAAAACAAGACATAAACCCAAGGCAACTTTATATAAGCCTGGGCAAAAGACCTGATTTGCCTTTCTTTATGAGTGCTATCTAGTAATTTACTGTGAGAGACATAAGTCTCTGTGCAAGAAACAAACCAAAATTGGCAAAATCTTTCAGAGGACCTCAAGAAGAAAAATAAATATAACATATCAATATGTTTTATAAGACTGATATATAAGCAAATGTAAGGAGAAAAGAAAGGAAGAGTATTCAGTTCAAAAATGAATGAGAAAATTAAACCAATACACTGACAGACTGTTATTAGTGTTCTGGAGTGTCTAATCAGTGCCCAACTGTACAGTCCCAGCCACAGCTGAAACATCTTTGAAGTAGTGTGGTAGCTCATTATCACATTATTATTTTTGTGGACAAAAAGGTAAACTTGAATGTAAAAGAGTTCAGTAAATATATTCATACACACAAACGTGCAGAGTAAAAAATACAGGAAAACTATTTTCACAACTTCATTACAAGTTGTTTCACAAATGGTTTCATGAGGAATTAAAACAGATTCTTCATGCAGGAAAATTTTCTTGCAAACTATTCTCTCAATTCTCTTAAGAAATCTGAAGGTGAAATGGTGCTACAGGCCTCCAGAGTTAAAATCTAAGCTCTGGGTTAAGATTAAACAAAGATGAAAATAAAAAAATAAAATATTTCACCAAAATCCATGGTTTGTTTTGTTGCAACTTTAAACTTAATGAATATTCACACCTAATTATTTTCTATTTTGAAAAAAAGAAAAAGAAAAATATTTTAAAACATAACTGTTTACCAAGGCCATATGATTTGCTGACAAGCTTTAGTCTCCAGTAAAGCTTTATGACAAATTTATAAGCCATGAAGTGTTAGCTTTTAGAAGGCTGGCTGATACAGCCTTTTGCTACAGCTCTCACAACCACAATAATTAGCATTGCAATTTTGATTAACAGTATCATAAGAGCATCATCTACATTCCATCAAACTCAATGGGAGTCTTTCCATTGACTTGAATGAAAGCTGAATCAGACATGCAAAAAAGATAGGAGACAGTCTTGGAGAGCTTAACTCAGAGCTGAGATCAAGGATTCAAAGATCTAAATAGATGGAAAATGTTTTACTTATTCTTTCTCCTTCTCACCCTCCAAAAGGTCATCTGTAAACTAAGCAAGAAAATTTGCTGTATGTTTGAGGGCTCATGTTTTTGCACATGGTGCATGAATCATTCTGGGTCTCTGCCTTTGTTCAGAAACGCTTACCAGTATTTTGTAGGTGAGAAGTAATTTCATTCCAAAAAGTGGCATCAAAGGATTCCTTACATCCTCTAAAGCATACAGGAATTATGGAGAAAGGGTGAAACTGAGAGAATCAACATAATGCTTCTGCGGTGTAGCTTCTCTGGGAAATCCATGTCAAGGCCTAGAATCACAGAATCTCAGAATCATAGGATATCCTGAGTTGGAAGTGACCCCCAAGAGACACATCCTGTTCCTGACAGCATTGTCCAAATGCTTCTTGAACTCTGTTAGACTTGGTGCTGTGACCACTTCCCTGGGGTGCCCAAACATCCTCTGGGTGAAGAGTCTTCTTCTAATATCCAACCTATACTTCTCCTTACACAACTTCAGGCCATTTCCTCAAGTCGTGTCACTGTCACCAGGGGGAAGAGATTGTTGCCTACCCCTCAGCTTCCCCTTGTGGGTAAGTTGAGGGATGCAATGAGGTCTCCCCTGAGTCTCCTTTCCTCCAGGCTGACCAGATCAAGTGATGTCAGCCGTTCTTTCTATGGCTTCCCCTCAAGGCCCTTCACCATCTTCATGGTGCTCCTTTGGAGGGTCTCTATTTGCTTTCTTTCCAATAGTCTTTATTATATTGTGGCGCCCAAAACTGCCCCCAGCACTCGGGGTGAGGCTGTCCCCGTGCAGAGCAGAGCAGAGCAGGACAATCCCCTCCCTTGCCCACCTGTCCATGCTGTGCTTGATGCCCCCAGGACAGGGTTGGCCCTCCTGGCTGCCAGGGCACTGCTGGCTCATGTTCAACTTGCCATCAACCAGGACCACTAGGTACCTTTCCACAGCACTGCTCTGCACCCTCTCATTCCCCAGTCTGTACATGCTTCCAGGGTAATCCCATCCCAGGTGCAAAATCCAGACCTTTCCCTTGTTAAACTTCATACACTTGGTGATTGCCCAGCCCTCTAATTTGTCAAGGTCTCTCTGCACAGTCTCTCTGCCCCCCAAGAAGCAGACAGATTCTCCCAATTTTGTATCATCTGCAAAGTTACTTAGAATCCCTTCCAGTCTTGTGTCCAAGTCATTTATGAAGATGTTGAAGAGCACAGGGCCTAGGATGGAGCCCTGCAGAACCCCTCTAGTGACAGGTCACCAGTCTGATGTCACCCCAGTCACTGTAACCCTTTGTGTCTGAGCCATGAGTCAACTGCCCACCCGTCACATTATGTGTTTATCCAGCTGTGTGCTGTACAGTTTTTCCTGAAGGATACTGTGAGAGGTAGTATCAAAAGCTTTACTCAAATACAAAAAGGTTTCATCAACAGGCTTCCCTTGATCAAGGAGGTGGGGTATTCTCTCATAAAAGGAAATTAGATTTGACAAACAGGACTTTTCTCTCGTGAAGGGACCAATGACTGGGTTGTCATTCTGGTATTTTTCAATACCTCCCAGAATAATCTTCTCCATAACCTTACCAGGCACTGAAGTGACACTGACAGGCCTATTGTCATGTCAGATCATAAAACCCCACTGCCTGATGTGAAGGAGTCCTGTTCTCATAAGTAATGAAGAGGACAAGAGCTTCAAGTAGGTTGACCAGTTTATTTCCATGCAGCCAAATTTCAATTGGAAATATATAAAGCTAATGTTGCCTGTCACTGAAACTTCAAAATTGTGTTGATTAGTAAAAATCACAGAGGGAAATATTTCCTCCTTCTTCCAACATTTACATCCCAAACTACATAAGCACAGTGGCTACTTAATTGATGCCCTAGGGTAAAAATATCACTATTTTGTTAAATTGACCAGGAACTTTTAAATGCCTATACATTCTATACAATCTTCATACCAAATGCTACAATGGAATATGTTTGCTACTTTTTGCAGTTAGGCTCTTACTGTTATATCATATCGTATCAGTGGTTTCTTTTCTATTATTCACATACACTTTTGTCAGAGCACTCTGACATTCTGTTGCTGCTGTTTAATTTTAGAAGTGTTGTTCTTCAAGCTTTGTGCTTAAGAAAACCACTTCGGATAACATTTGTATCACAAAGCTGCTGCCATTTAAGAGATCATACAATGACTGTAACTGCATGGATTTCTTTCTGACGAATAGGTTTTCCCTATCAAAATCACACCAACTGCAGATGAGGTTGTGCAAACAGAAACTAATGGAATGCATGTAATGGGTAAGAATTTAAGATAGGCATAATGAAAGCCAAATGTATTTCATACCTGACTTCACAGAATCCAAGAATGGTTTGTGTTGGAAGTGACCTTTGAAGATCATCTGCTTCAGTCACCCTGCCATGGGCAGGCATATCTTTCACCAGATTAGGTTGCTTAAAACCCTGTCTGTTTCAGCACAAGGAAATACTGTGCAAAATTATATCAAACTGGATCTAACCCTTAGACTGGAAAAAAAACCCCTTGATTTCCAACTCTTAAAGTCTCTAACTAGGTCACTGGCCACGAAGTTTTATTTGCCAAAGAAATTAATTGAAAAATACAACTGGGTGGCAACCTGCCACAGATGACTCCATAAATATCTAAAACAAAAGTTCATGCTAGGAAAATAGCTGTTTAAAGATTGTTTTTCACCAATTGAATACTTTATTTCTTTCTTTTATTAAAATATGCACTTCTTTTTGCTTATTATAAAATTATTTTCATGTCCATTTGGAGGTTATAATTTTAACAGATTTCCACTAATCAAATGATTTATAACCAGATGAAAGGTGTGTTTTTCTGTTCTATGAAAGAGAACCTAGTTGCTTTCCCAAAGCTACATATCTATTAAAATCAACCAATAGCATGTGCTTTGGTAGATATAGTATCCTGGGAATAACTCAAGGAATGCATAGGTTCACTCTTACTTTTTTCTTTGTTTAGAGGAACTTACATGTTTACTTGTAAGAATCTCATAGGAATGTAAATTACTGTACCATCACTTTGCTTCCACCATTACTTTTCTTCAATCTGATGCATGCCTAATAAAATATTAATTTAGTTTGTGCCTAGGGTAAAATATACAATAGACACATGACAATGGTCTGTGTAATCAACCTAAGGTTCCTGTTCTCATGCCAGGAAGAGTGCAGATGTAGCAATTCTCAGGCTTGTCTTCAGATGACTGGTAAAGAATTATCTTTCCCCTGTTTTTGTTGAGAATGCTGTCTACTGATATTGGTATTGAACTGTTTTCAAATATGGCATCTTAATGCCACTAAATGATCATATTTATTGTTTACTGAGATTGCAATTAGCTATCAACGTTTCCATTATTCACATTAAGAAGCCATGTCTTTATGCTTGACTGATTTCCAGTTGTGTTCAACAACCAAAACTCCTCCTGAAGGTAACAGAAGAATTCCCTGTACTTCTGGAAATATCAAGATACTTTTTCTGAGGGTCTCAAGGTACCTTTACCTGCCTGCTTTCAAATACTATGCCTAGCAACTACAATATGTTACCGAGTTTGAAAGATCCTTTGTATTTTTACTAATCAATCCTTTCCCACACTCATATTGTGGCAAAAACAACACCAAAATTTGAGCATTCTTGGTTTCTGTTCCTGAATGCAGACTAATAGGAAATAACTTTTTAGAGAAGAAAACTGTGGGCTTAAGAAATTGATTAGAAGGAAATTCTGAATCAAGGTACAGATTCCTTCATTTCCATTTCTTGATCCAATTCTGCAGGTTTGCATCCACTCAGAACTAAATCAGAATTTGCTGATTTTTTTATTATAGCTGGTTTCAATTCCAAACATACACAAAACTCCCTCAACTTCCAGGACATCTTTTAGGTCCATTTTCATCATGGGTTCAGTGTGTGAATCAAAACTGGGGCTTTTTTCTCAGCCTGATCACTTGCAGTCCCTCTAAATTTTGTCCCTCGTCTTCCTATAGCTTTCTCATATGCTTAGGAGACAATGTGATCCACTGGCACAGAGCACAGGGTGAGTGAGTGCATGGGTCAGCAAGATGTGGCCTCCACCATCCCAGGGCCCACTGCACCAATGCGGCAGTAACACATCACAGGTACTACTTCCCCTGGGCTGGGCTCACGTAGGTGCCACTCCTCAGCTGCCTTCGTAGGATACGATGCTGCCTGAGGGTCTGAGCCTCATTCCTTCATGGTTCTGATTCTACAAGAGTCTTTGAGAAGCAACTCACTTTCACCTCCCTGAGGTCTTTGCTTCCTGTTGTGTCGACGTGTTCTATCAGGTGGACCTTTATGTGCACTCTTGGAAAAAGGAGGGCATTTTAATCTGCCCATACAGAACAAGACAGCACGTAACTATGAACTTTTCTATATTTATGTCTGGGAAGGAAGTACTACAAGAGGCTGAAAAACAGCCTTGGAATTTGGCCATATGTTCATTCATATGAGTTTTGTCCCAGACTCATATTTATCTTTTGCAGAGATGAAAACCAGTAGCTGCAGACAGCATCCAGGATCTTACTCCAACAGTTCATTCCAGGAAGTGTAGAAAATTAAATCAAGTTATAACTGCAGAGGGCATTTACAGTAGCAATATATAATAATCTAATTAAACAACCCCAAGCTACAATTTTGCCATGATTAACAGATCCTACTTCTGCAAAAGTATGAGTGGACTATGCAGCCAAGTCCTCAGCTTTACATCAACTATGAATATTTTTTTGATATTGATATATCAAAATTGCACCTTTTATCACACTTGTGTTCTATTCATGCAAACCAGCACCACCACCATCACCATCACCATCACCATCAGTCTATTCTGAGTGTTTGGCAAGGCACTCAGCTAAGTAGATTTCTTTAGGACTGAAAAACTTGTTAATATAAGCTACTACTGTTTTTAATGAAGACAGATATGTTAATCTCCAATGACATGACTGTGTCATGGAACAAATTAAGTAAATGAATGTATTCAAATTTGCCTCAGAAGAAGGGGCCAGCTTTTGTTTAGCTAGAGGAAGTGTGCCAATCAGTCCCTCCAGGCCAGTAGTGAAATCTTTACCATAATCATTGAGCAATTGTTCACCTTAATAATCCTATTACTATATAATCATTTACTACACCCACATTTGGACTACAGCAATGGTCTTCTTCAAAAAATTGTTTATGGGTGTGAGTGAGATTTTCACGCTCTGGTCCTTTGACATCTATATTTCGTGTATGGGGAAGGAATCCTTTCTGTTAAGCAGCCTACACACATTTTAGTGCCCATGTATGCAATGCCTGTGGATGGGTCAATCACAACTGCCTTTAAAGTACAGACATCATCTATTTTATGAAACTATCTTTCTCATGGATCATAAAACACCAAATAATTTTCTTAAAATGCTGCAGTACAATAGAAGCCCTCAGTATTTCCTACCACCTACATTTTTTACATTCCTGAATGACTGTCACAAATCTTGTGGGCAAAATATGCCACTGAGTATATATTGAAATATATTTAAACAAATATATATATACACACATTTAAATAGTCAGCAACAGAATGGACTGATCCTGTTTAAACCTGCATATTGCTAATATGTGCTAGAAAGACACAGAGTAAGGCCCAAGGATGAAATACAGGGTGAACCTGATATACTTTTTTGTGGGTTATCTGCATCTGAAAATACTTTCCATCTGTAAATATTACAACTATTCATTTATTTATGAAACTTCTTGCCTACATAGCTGTGTTTTACACATGCATATGTGTGTCTATATGCAGAGCAGTAAGGAGATGTTTTTGTGTCAGGTCTGTGCCCAGTGCTGTGTTTGTGATATGGGCAGCTCAGATGCTTTCCTCCTCCACTCTCAGTGTGGGTGTCCTCTCTGCTGGGCTCATTTTCAGATACTCCTCCACTGTTTCCCTTCCCAGCCTCTCATGGTCCCAGCTGAGCATTGTCATGACTGTGACTGTGAGTCTGTGTACAAAACAGAGACTTGGAGCTGCACATACTGACAATAAGAGGATAGCTTAGCTGGTGGTTGGGAATTATGCTAGACCTCTGCAAAAGAATGGCCTTTTTCTGCACAGATGTGCTCGATTTGGTAACACTCCAGTTTCACTCAGGGAGTAATCGTAGCATGGATAAAAATGCTGTTAACGGCTGTCCTTGGAAACAATTCCTTGCATTTGGTTTCATAATGTCCTTTCAGATATTGTAAGTTCTTGAAACAGAAAACAAAGAAACTGTGATAAAAATAACAGACACATAAAGGATTGTTTTTGAAGTTATACTGAGTACATAATGGTACTCAGCAGTACTATTATTATTACAAGTTGCTGAAAGTTTCCACTCACAATCACTTTTTACAGAATGAAATGTCCTGGACATTTCAAAACTTATTTTGGTCAGACTTGATGTAGAAGGCACCTATAATCTCAGCAGGGCACTTTTAACATGTCTTATCTGCTTATTACCCAAAAATTTCTTGACCCCAGGATTCTTTGTAAAGCAAAACATTCTTCTCATCAAGAGAGACCTGACATAAAGAGGTACAGAGAAAATAAAGGCTTAGTGGTTTTTTTTTGTTTTACACTGACAGGTCTGTTTACCACTGATGAAGAGCAGTTCACAGGGAGTTGCAGAAAATGCTGTGAAAGTTTTGGGATCTGAAAGGCACTACTCAATATAATCAAATGGTTACTGTGTTGGAGGAGCTGCACCCTCCTACCAAGAAACAAGCAGCGCCAGATCATTAGTCTGCCTGAAGGAGGTGTGTGGAAAGCATAAGGTAAAGCGGTTTGATTTTGGGCTGGTGGGAGGCTTGGGGTGGATTGCAGAATGAAGTAGATGAGACACATGAAGCTTTAGAAACCCACTCCATAGATGGAGGTTGCAAGTCACATATTAATTGCCTGCCCACACAGCACTGGTGGCAAAGCAGAAACGTGGGTGCTGCAAGTGGGGGTGGCTGCAAATACTGAAGGATGAGAGACCTTCTCCAGGCTTTGCACACTGGCAAGAAAGGGTTGACACTGAAATGGTTTTGAGGACAGGTGAAAAGAATAGATTGCAGTTAACATATTCTTTAATCCTGAATGCATCCTATTAAATGAAGTTTTGTGGCTTAATACATCAGTGTGGACTGAATCAAAATATACATGGTGAGGGGCAGCAAACTGGATATCCAACAACAAGATATTCTTCATCTTTGCTTAATATACTGTGGATGATGAAGAAGCATTCTGTATTTCTGTAGTCCTTTGTAATGACATTTACACTTTTAAAATGCCATCAGCATCTCAGCAAGAGGTATGGGAAATGAGGAACCATAATAGGACCTCTGGATTTTAATCTATGAATCTTTATTTTTGAGTGGCATAAGATAAAAGAACAAGTTGAAAGAAACAATACTGCAATCAGTGGCACTTGAATCCTTGCATTATGTTTTGGGGAAATGGCCTAGACCCAGACATGTGTAAAGGTTTCATTTAAAGAATCATCTGTGCATTCAACTTCTTTATGATTGCACATATACTTGCATTCTGCTTATTATCACTTTGAGTTCTTCTAAATATCAACATTATAGAGGAGTCAATTTATTTCCTCCAGCATTATTTTCAGCGTGGCAGAAGGGCAACTTGAGAGGGCACTCTTTCACCCACCAGAACTGTCATAGTTTCTGTTGTTTACAACTGCCATAATGATGAATCGAAAACATTTACTTTTTATGTCTCTGGAATTTTAGTTATCAACAATCTGACCTATTTTTACAAGGTCTTTTGAACTTTGTCTATTCTCTGCTGCCACAAAATTCAAGTACTTCATAATAATTTATAATGTTCATCCTAAAAAAAATCTCTATTGTGGTAGTGTAAAAACCCCTCTGATTTACACATAGGGAATGGAGTTACAAGAAGACTAAATGCAACATAATATTTAGAAAGATGACAATTAAACCCAGCTCTTTAGCTAACACACTGAAACACCTGTAAATTCTCTAGAATTCTTGTTTTCAGGACATGCACAGACTGAAACAAGCAATTATTTTTATATTTCTTTAACTTTTAAGGGTACAACTGGTTTACTTAATTATGCAAAAAGCACAAAAAGCAAAATTTGAGTGATCTGAGCTGTTTACCTTGATCATGATTTCTTCAGAGTGTGACAGCTAGGACTGCAGGCCACATCAGATATCCTTACATCCACTTTCTGGAAAGCTGATCCTCCTTGTATTCAGTGCTGTTTCACTGATGGTATTCCCCATTTTGCTGAAGGCTGTTCTGTGCCCTTGAGGGCTGAAGGAAATTTCTCACAGTTTTTTCTGCTAATATTTGGGGCCTCATCCAAGTCCATTGGATCACACCCCAATCCACACTTTAGTGTATTCTCATAGAAAGCTTTTATCTGTTAATTGCTGCCACATCTGTCTCTCTTTAAAATTTATTGCAATAGTTGTTGAGTCCTTAATAAAATAAAGCACATATTGTATTTGTTTCTTTTTTTATTCAGCTCTAATGACTTACAAATTAACAATATTTTTTTTTCTCTTGGGAATTTTCTTTTGGGATTCTTTTTTCATTTCTACAATAACACATCTTTCTGAAAAGGCACATGAAAAATCATCCCACCCTTGTGTTTTATACCCACTTATGCATTTTAAATATTAAAATCTGTATCCATAATGATATTTTCCTGCTTTTGGCCAACTTGATAATGTCTGCTCCCTTGGCTCTGTGTTAGACTGCTTCCTTTTTTTAGCTATAATTTTTTTTATTATGACATTTACCTAGTGAGGTTAGCCTCAGGGCTTACCTTTGGGCACTTCAAAATCTCTTTTCTTTTCAACTAGCCTAAAATAAATTATGTTCTGCTAGTTGCAGAGGTATTCTCACTTCTGTCTTTACCAGAAAGAGACATTTTAAAACTCTTTCACTATTTACAATCTACAGTTGGAACTTCAGTCAGGAAGATGAAGACTCTTCTCTGGAGTCAAATGTTTTTGGCACCAAAAGCCAAATCAATTCATTTTTAGACCCTTGTCTTTTGACAGATACTTATTCCTATGGCATTCTTTTTATGAAGTCTCTTGGAAATGTGCCCAGGTTTATTTTTGTTTATTTGCTCCAAATTCCATTCCGCTCGTACTAACACAGAATTTTAATCGCCGCCTGCTGGCAGTGAGGGGGTTTATTATAATGCTGGAGAAATACGGTAAAAAAAATTTTTTTTTTCATCCCATCCTTTGAATTTCTGGTCTGCACCAGTAGTTTGAAGGGACACTGTCTTTGGAATTCATGCCAACCTGACCAAGACAGACACGTTTTACCTCCCTTGAAGATTAAGTCAGAGAGACTGGAGGAGGGTAGGTTTTCCCTCTCCCTTGCTACAGTCAAGCTCCAAAGCACAAGGAGAACTCAAGCTGTGCAGTGCCCACTTTTTTGCTAAGATGTATACAGTGGTGGGGATGTTTCTCTTTGAAATCAAAGCTTGGTTGTATAGCTAATCTGAGGTTGGCATTCATAAGAGTTTCTTCAAGATGGGTTTGCAGCAACACATGTGAGAACTCAGGCAGTCTGCGCCTTCCACTCCCTCGCTTGTTTACGCCAGTTTATGCCTGGGATTACCTCTGGGCAAAATAGAGCCAAGCCACTCTGTACACAAACACAGCTATTACAAGGTGCTTGCACAAAGAAAATGAACCCAGTATTTCACTTGAATGGTGGCAAACTGCAAATATGCCTTCAGATCTGGGATTAAGTAGTGCCCCTAACAGAGGCACCATGGAGGGTGCTGTGCCCTGTGGGGCAGAGCTTCCCCTGGGGGCTCCCTCAGCTGCAGCATCCCCATTAATCCCAGCTGCCTGGAGGGGCACAGGAAAGGATTCATTAAAATTTTAGAACCAACATCTTGAAGCAATTTTGAGCTACCAGCAGGAGCCAGAGAAAGGGGCAGAGCTCTGGTGTGGTGTTCTGTCTACCATCTAATCCTTTTAGGAGGCAAGTTGCTGCAGGCTGAATCAGTTACTGCTTTCATGTGGCTTTCCACTTCATCTCGCATAAAAACCACTTATATTGGGGTTTGATTCTTCACCTGACCTTACCTGACACCTCTCTTGCATCTACCCTTTTTGATGATGAGACATCTGTTATTCAGATGCTTCACTGCATTATTACTATTAGGCTAGGTAGACGTATCCCCCTCCCCCATCACAAATTATGGTAAAAGTACAAGACGCTAAGTCCCTGAAATGAAAAATCTGGTTCTTATTGCTATGACTGGGCTCTTGTTGATGGATCACACAAGTAATGTATTGGTCTTCCATAAAGTCCTTTAGCATGAGCTGTCCACCTGCTAATCTAAGTCAGAGCACGGAAGGACCCTACCAGTATCCAGAGAGGGGCAGAAAGTGTCTGGGTGTTACACTTTACCCAATGCAGGTTTCTGATCTGTTGATTTAATTAAAGTAATGGTGATACTTGGTAACAATCTGTTTACAGAAATTTATCAGATATCTTTCTCATCATACGTCTTATCTTGTGCCTCTAAGAGAGACTTACACCTACTTCTTCGAGTTTTATTGACCTAAAGAGATGTGTAGGCACTTTCTCACTAGTGGTATTGAATTCTGGCCCTTCTCCTAATGTGTTCCAGGAAGTGTGCATTCCTCACTGTCAGAAATGCTCAATGAGCATGATTCCTGCCACCTTCACTCAAAGAGGAAGCATTAGGTAGAAATGTTTGTCTTTGTATGAGGAGGGTTGGTTTTTTTTTCCATCAGCAAGAGCACCTTGTTCTGATGGAAAGTTCAACATGTTAAAGAAACTCAGTCCTGTCAAGGATCTGGATTATGCATAATATTACTAGTCTGCTAGAATGCACCTAGATAGCATTATTATCATTTTCCTCCACTAAGTGGAACAAAATACATGAAATGAGTTTAGCTGTGCCTTGGTTTGGTATATAACGTCATAAAGGACAAAGTGTTTGTCTTTATAGTAACTGTTTATTGCATAACTTTCCTATTATTTTCATTTTTACTTCAGTATTAAAAGATTTTAATTTGCCTTTAAGACTCTTACAAAAGCTATGACATTTATATAACCTCCTGCCTAAAAATGCAGAATAGGTGGGAAGTTGTTTTTTTTTTAGACTGTGTCCTAGTTCACCATACATATGCCTCAGGTCATACTCATGAACTACTAAAATCATCTACCTGGATAACCTTTATTCTTATTGCTCAATGGGTAATTACCAGGATTCCTTGTAATGGCAATCTCAGAGGGGCATGAAGCCTTATTTTGTATGTTGTCTTCAAAATTTGATGCTACTTAAAACTGAGGTGTAATTTCATAAATTATGTGTAAACATAAAAAGGTACAATTGGATGCTGACAATGACACCTCCTTGATTTTCAGAGTATAGCTCTTTGGTTTTCAGAGTATATTCTCTTCTGTTCATTGCTCATGGCTCAAAACAGTTCTTTGGTTTAGAGCTGTGGAATGGGTGATACGTTAATCCTGAACTGCTTCACTTTAATGTCTGTGGCTTCTAGTTGTTTTTTGTTGTTTAGTTTTGGGGTTTTGTTGTTTGTTTGTTTGTTTGTTTGTTTGTTTGTTTTTAATTGAACTAGCCCTGAATAAGCTGACTCTGTAAGTTGCTTTCTTTGTTGTCAAAAACTGGTGCCCATTTTTTGGAGCAATAATTTCATAGAATACCATTGCTTTTTTCAGGCAATCCTGAACTTATTCAATATATACCTATCAGTCTGGTTGTGCTGTTTTTTGTACTTAACTTACAATGGATAATTTTCCATCTAGAGAAAAGAGAAGGATACAAGATGTCTCTAAGGAAAATAGTATTTTTCCATGGATGAGGTAGGTCAGACTGTGAGCAGCAGTTAGGATCATTTCTTTCCTATTTGTTTTACCCTTTTTGACTGTCGCCCCTAAGCCTGGAGTAAAGGATATGTGCAGGGCCCAGAGTTGGACTCAATTATCCTTGTGTGTTCCTTCTAGCTCAATATGTTGTGTGATTCTCTGATATGTTGAAGAAAAATTATCATAATTATTACTTCTTCATGAAACAGTGCATAACTGTGTCCTGCAGAGAGAAGGACATCCAATTCCCCTGACTGGGATGCCTCACTCATACTTTCTTTTTGAGTGCCTCACGATATGTACCTCAACCAGACATGTCAGTTTATTTCAATGGAGCTGCCTTCAACAAAAGCAATAAAAACAGCAAAAGGAGGCCTAAGGAAAATTTCCATCCTTTACTGGATGCAGGGGAAACAGTAAAGGAAGAAAGGGCTGAGGTATTTACTACCTTGTTTGCCTCTGTCTTTAAGAGTAAGAACAGGTGTGCTCCAGTACTCAGCCCCCTGAGCTGGAAGACAGAAACAGGGAGCAGAATGAAACCCCATAAAACAAGTGGAAATAGGCAGCAACCTGCTCCGTCACTCAGACCCACAGAAGTCTGTGAGGATGGATGGGATCCACCCAGGGGTGCTGAGGGAGATGGCAGAAGAGCTCACCAAACCACTTTTAATCATTTACCATCAGTCCTGTCAAATGGGGATGTCCCAGTCCACTGGAAGTTAGCAAATGTGGTGTCCATCTACAGGAATGGAAGGAGGGCAGGTCCAGGGAACTATGGCTCTGTTAGCCTGACTGACCGCAGTGCTGATGACCAAAGAAGGACAACAAAGCTGGTGAAGGAGCACAAGTCCTGTCAGAAGCAGCTGAGGGAGCTGTTGTTTTTCAGCCTGGGGAAAAGGAGGCTCAGGAGAGGCTCTATAACGCTCTACAACTCCCTGAAGGAGGTTGCAACCAGATGGGGGTCAGCCTCTCCTCACAAGTAACAAGAACACAAGAGGAAATGCCCTCAATTCACACTAGGGGAGGTTTAGACTGGATATTAGAAGAGTTTTCTAGTTGAAAGGGATGTCAAACACTGGAACAAGCTAATCAGGGAAGTGCTGGACTTACTATTCCTGGAGGTAGTTAAAAAGGACAATGATTCAGGGCTGGAGTTGGCAGTGCTGAGTTAACTCTTGGATTTGATGATCTTAGAGGTCTTTTCCAACCTAAATAATTCTATGATTCTAGGACTCAGCTGCATCCAGAGGAATATCTTATTCAACTAACATAAATTTGCATCTAACTTTAGGAAGATGTCTCTCACTAGCTTCCACCTTTGAGTTTTGTTTTAATTAATCAATTAAATAAGAACACCTTTCTATCATTGTGAACGTTGGCACTTTATTTTTGCAGTATCACCGGTTCAGCTAAACTAAGTAGCTCTGGATCTTGTTGTCCCCAGAAGACTCCTAAGAAACTAGTATTTTTTTACTTTCAGTTTAATTTTTGAAAACAGTATTCTCAAAAGAAAAGAAAACAAACAAACAAAACCCAAAACAAAACCCAACCAACCAATCGAAAAATAAAAATGAAAAACCCCCACATTTCCTTGTGGAGAACAGCAATTATTCATTGCATCATTGCTAACAATGTAAAAAGCACTGTTCAGGATACAAAAAATCCCTCAGTTTGCTTACAATTAACACAGGCAAATAATTTCCAATGTTTTTTTGGCTTTCATTCACAGTTGACTCTTGTTCTCCTCTGTTGTTTTACTGTTTCAGTTTAACTATGATATGCTAATTATTGACTCTTGCTCGTATCAAGTTTTAAAAGAATGAATAGAAGAGTATATACCAGTAGAGTATGTGAAGTGGACCAGGGGGAGGGGAGGTAGAGGATGATAGAAGACACAAGAAGACCCAGAAAGGTGTTAGTCAGCTGGAAGTGATAAGGGAAGAGTGATTGGAAGTGAAGAAATAGCACATTTGCCTCTAAAAGAAAAACAGAACCCTACAGCTGTATTTGATCATTTAGATTGGAGCTTGCTACCCTGGCACTATGAGATCCCTTTCTGTCTGGTGAGATCTTACTGTAAAATGTATGAACACAGAAGCTTTGTTTTATTTCTATGAGATGCTCTTTAAAGATAGTAATCACGATTCATTAATCAAGTAATCACAAATGATTAGTTATAAAATAAATTAATCAAATATCTATATTTTATACAAGCTAAAGAGGCATAAGAACTTGAGGAATATCAGATTAGTTTCACTATGTTCTCTGCTTAGCCATCAAAATAACAGGAAAAAATCATTGCTGATGTATTTAAGAATCATATTGCATAGAAATTGTATTTCTAAGATATGTTCTTCATCAGGAAGGTAGGGAAGAATGTTGTTGTATACCAGTTCAAATGCAGTACCATGTAGAAAGTAAAGTGTTTTCTTAGATTGGTTTGAAAATCACTGCTAGAACTTAATAATAAAATATAATAACAAATCTCATATTAAAAGTCAGATTTCAGACTTAGCTGCTCTTCAAATTATTTAAATAAAGCCACATGGCCATTCTTATGCTTTAATGTTTTTTTTTTCCACTAGGAATTCTTCCACCATGATTCTCCCTGACTTTTATTATCTCTCTAACAATACAATAGGAACATTTTTAAGCTCCCCAATTCACTTGATTAACTTGTTGAAGGTAAGAAATAGACATGAATTGAAAGGGAGTGAATTTTGGAGGGGGTGCAGGGCACAGGACAATGATGATGGTGCATCTTTGCACAGGTGTCCTCGCTTCTGTGAGAGCAGACTCACCCCATACGCAATTTAACAGCCTGCACAGCCAGCCCACATCCTGCAAGTCTCTGCTTTCTCACTGAAATAAGTGAACATTAAAAACATATTTGAATACTGTATCAGAAAGGATGTTCAATCTCAATAGATGTGTATTGTAGTACAGAGAGAGAGGTAATAGATTGTTTGGAAAATATCTGTAAAACAAACTGGGAAACAAAAATAAATAATACTGCCTAAAATCCTATATTTCTAATACCATCTAACTTCCATGCAACTGGTGATGCCTCTTTCACAGAAATATAGATTTTGGAGTATTTTAAAATATAGACATCTGGCTCTATCCTGTTACACACTGGCCATGCTGATCTGATCTAGCAAAGCACTCTCATACATTCCTAGGCTTCACCAAGTTTTCTTTTGTGCTTAAGTTGAACTCCTCAGCATTTGTTTGATTTGTACCAGAGCTTTCAGCACCTACAAGAACAAACCTTGAGTGAACTTAAAATTGGCTCCTCCTGCATATGTTAGAACACAGAATAACAGCCAGTTTTGAAATTTGCATAATGACTTGAATATATTTCAAGAAAAGGTGTGAAAATAGAGATGCCTTCTACCATTTGGAAACACAGAATTGATGGCTAGCTGATCTTTCCTTCCTAAATATTCTCCCTGATCATTTTGTGGAAGATGTGAATGAAAACTCAGACTCATCATCTCTTAAGCAGTCTCGAGCTATCCAGATCACAGGCTCCTTCCTGCTCTTATGTCTGGCTTTGCTCTCAGTGGAAACAATGGCAAAAGGAATGATGAGGATTGTGCAGTTGGCATTTTCGCCAGGATATACCAAGAAGACATACAAGACTCCAGAACTACTAAGGACTTTTGATTTCCATTTGTTAACAATAGACATAAATTCAATATAATTTTTGTCATTGACTTAATACCGCTTGAGAATTTACTCTGTTTCACTTGTATGTGACTAAGCATGAAATACTACTTTAAACTTTAGTCAACTTTAAAAATTGCAGAGCTAAAGTAAATTTGGTTTTTTCCTGTCATGAAATGTGAAATAAGTAGTAAGAGTGAAATTTTCAGAGTGAAAACGATGCATTACAAAAAACCCTAAATATCCAACTAGGCTAGTAGGATAGAGAAGAGAGGGGAAGCAGGCAGAATCTCAACATGCTAAACAGCTGTTCAGGGTTATAGCAGGACGAATGGTGGCAGGGCTGGACCTGGAAGCTCAGGGAGGATGCTTAGCTAAGGATAGAAAGGAGGGGGAAGGTGGAGGAAGGACAACACAGCCATCTGTCAGACTCAAGCTGTGGTGGGCACTCCTCAGTGGGTAAAAAGGTTCCCCTCCACCTCCTCCTGCCCCACCCCATTACTCCCAGGACTTGCCCATCTCTGTGGGCAGTTCCCCCTCAGGCCCAAGGGCAGAGTCACCATTTTGGGTTGACCTCAAGGACTGGGCATGCTGAGGGCTGCAGTAACCTGAAGGAACATGATTCTGACTGTGAAGTCCACAGCCAGGCGGAACTATCTGTAGTTTTCACACTGACTTGAAGTGACAAAGAAGTATGCTGAAAGCACTGTGAAAGATGTGGACTGGTTTTTAAGGATACCTCACAAACATTTTCAGTATAATGCCTAGAAATTTTTGCAGTCACCCCCCAGTTAATCCACTGTTGATGAAGTTAGTGTATTCACACTAAGGTAACTAATAGCAAAATTTGGTTCCCTGTGGACACATCTCCCATCCATTCATCCTGTTTGCTACTGCTGCACCCTATCTTCCCTGAAATGATGGATTTTCATTAAATTGAAAACATCTCTCCTCATGGTGTCATCACAAGCACCATAATGTGTGTGTGTTTTATTGCCAAGCATTGCTTAGCAACGGGACCCTGTGTTCTGCCAACTTTCTTTTCACGCTGTCAGTCTGAATTTAACTGAACTTGCTGTGTTGTGTTTCAGAGGACTGACTACACGTCAGTAACGTGACTGATGAATGCTCCAAATATACAAACAAAAACTGGCACTGACCCCCTGTATTTAATAAATAGAGAGTGTGAATTTCAAGAAGTCACTTTACATTCACGTTATTCAAAGGCAAATTATTTACAATCATGATAATTAATCTTGATAAATCCTCATAAAACACTAACCAATTGGAAAGTATAGACCCTTTCAGTTTTGAAACTACATTCAATAGGACTCTATGGCTCAGCCCTCTATGACATCTACCAGTCAAGAACCACTGTTGTACTAAAAATCACATCATTTATCATTTAGTTAAATAAAGTGCTGAAAATCTTGAAGGTTTGTATTTGCAAAAATCACCTAATCACTTAAAATACTGTCTCTTAAATAAATTATATGGGATTGGAATGAATGGCTCTGGAGAATTTATGTGTTCCCATGCCACCATGAGCAGAAGACTTCTCTAGGCAATGCTCAGAACAGTGTAAAATTAGATGGAGATGCAGATATCCTGGAGGATGCCAGCTTTTGCAAAACTGAGTTCACTGGTCAATGCTTCAGTCAGGTTAAACAGCTCCAGATCTAGCTCGCTACCTTTCAAGTTCAGTATAGTTGAGAAGCCCAAGCTGCTCTTAGTTTAAAATCATATGATTGAATCTTCTGCTGATAAATTGACCTGGTTCAAATTCTTCTTAGCCAAATTTCATTAGCTGGAGATCTGAAAGTTTGATTGTGAAAGATTTTATCTGAGACATCAAATTAGCATTTATATATTTCCATTTTTACACAACTTAGATTTTTCAATTGACTTGACAGAAAATGCCTCTCTAATTATTTTTAGAGGAAAAAAATGGAGGTACACACATGTATAGAAGACAAGCATCATTGCTGTCTTGGGCACAGAAAATAGGAAATGTTACAAGCATAGCAGGCACAAAATAAGATTCGTTATAAAGATAAGTAGCAGCATGCTCATATTTAGGTATCATCTGTAAATTCAGTCAACTAAATATTGGGGCTGTGTCATCTGAAATGTTCTACAGTATGCAAAGCAGCCATATGGGCCTGCAAATATCACAGAAGACCCAGATGAATTTTGCGCCTTTCTGAAGAAGCTGCTGGAGCCCAGACAGAATTCCAGAAAGGACATATTTAGGGTAAAATGAAGGATCCCTAGATATCTACAGGGAGGAATCTGCAATGGATCAGCACAAAATTTAGATTAAGAGCTTTAATTAAGAAATTTTTTGTGTGTTTGTGTATACACCTTCACTTATTCATGGTTATCTTACAGTACTAAAGGAACACGTAGAGTGAGGCTTAATTGCCCAAAGGAAGTGCTTGTGATTAAATGTGGACCTTTCTCATATCCTATGTCATCTGGCTCTGTGCAACAAAATTGGCACCGTGTACCTGTTTTTTGGCAAATGAATCCTATCTTTTGTATCTCAGGCATATTAGTCCACTCATAATGTTTCCCTGCTGGAAGTCTTTTCCACCAGTCAGTAAGTATTCTCTGTTAGAAACACACTGGTGTGATGGAACAGCTTTTAGTGCCACTCCTATGCCTCGTTAGAAAGGGGAAAAAAGAAATGTTGATGGTTTCTAGGCTTTAGAAGGTTCCAGCTAAAGGCTTAGGTAAATCATGAATGGAAATGGTTCTGGTATGTTTTGGAAAATCCTTGTGCTATTGCTCATTGCCTGTAGTAGAGGCTCCTTATAGACAATTATTCAACTATTTAATTCACCAGTTACTGAGAGTTCCAGGGGACAAAATTCTACAAACACAATATTGCTGCTGGTGCGGGATTAAAACATAAATCCGTCAAGGAATCAAGAGCTAATGGGAACATTTTCAGCATAAAAGGACTTTGTTCTTGACAGGTAGATAATTTCTCCCAAAATACATTTCCAGGGCCTGTATTACCCAAGATTGAGATGACCACTATCATATATGAAATGAATTTTTTCTTTCTTGTGAACCTAACTAGATACAAAATAGGAATATTCATTAAGAAGTAATGGCTAGAAACTATCTGCTAGGCTTATTTTACTTTTCAGGCAGGCATGAACCAGTCTGCAAGGAACAAGTTAGGCATGTATGCTATAAACCTTGAAAATTACAGTGGAGCTTTGGTAAATTCACTAAAAACTATGCTAAAGTGTTCCTGCATTGTTTCATTGTTCCTACATCCTACATTGTTTCAAAATGTGGTAATTCATAATTTTGATAAGAAGACTGTTTTCATCAAACATCCCTTGCTCACTCTTACCTTCCTGGAGCTTTTTCTACAAATATTAAGACGAATAGGATTTTCTCCTTTCCCGGTTGTCTTATATTTCTCCAAGAGTAATATTTCTGTGGGTTCTGTTTTCCTGGAACAAGTTACTGTGCTATCAAGTGTAATAATTATAATGATAATTATGTAACTAAAGAAAGTCTACTTGTACATGAAACATATAAGTTGCAATACATATGAGGGTACAGGCTGTTCAGAGGCTGTAATGATGATCTCATACATTTTCTGACTTGTTTTACAGCCTTAAAACTTTATGGGAATCTAATATGTTATAAACTGGTACCTCATACCTGTGTCTCTTCAAAGACTTTTATTTGACTCTTGATATACATATGTACTTTACTTATTGGTTTATTTCTCTAATTCTTAGCCACAAACCTTGGAACTATCTTAACTGAATTTCCTTAGATTCCTATTCAAGAGCAACTTCAATTCAAAGCTTACTTTTAGCTCCTCTTATGCTACCACCTCATTGTATTTGCACTCACACTTCTAACCATGTAGGGTTTTGACAGAAAGATTCTCTAGGCCCCTGAATGCCCTAAATTGCTTCATGTATGTAGCTAGGCTTCTAGATCTCCTGACACTGTAAGCACAGCAGAACACCTATTTAGTGCAGAGTTTTGCGAATGCTCTATGGAGCATCCATCACTCACAATGCTTGGAGCCATTGCATTACATTGTATTTCTGAGGTGCCTACCACTCTTTCCAGACTGATTGCAACTGGCCACCTTATTCAGTATTTATTAGGCAGGTACTAAGAGGTAGTGTGAGCAGTGAAGTTCTACACCTTTAGGAGATCAGAGCAGACATTTAGTAAATCTAGATGTGGACCTGAAGACAACCCCCATATCCTGGGGTTGAATATTCCCAGAGCTTTGTAGAATTTGGATTTGCTTCTGATATTCACAGCCAGCTCACAGCTTTATAATAAGCTGAAACAAAAACTCGGAGATTGAATATTTCCTATTTTGGGAACATTTTGCTTATGCCAAATGTGTGACTCAGACCAGTTCTAGTTAATTCTATGAGTGGAGACTGTTATCATTTCTTTCATATGGCCATGTGATGTCCAGAGAAAAGCACAGAGGCTCTGTTTTTCCTGTAATTGATACATACAGAAATACTTTAAAGCCCAAAAGTAATGTAAATGGAATCTAAAGAACAGATAAAACTTGATCAATATTCTTAAATGTTGCTTACTACTGCTGACTTAAGCATATGCCAGCAGGCTAAGAAACCACTTGCTAATCTGTCAAAAGCTGAATTAAAGAAACATTTTGATTTCATAGTAAGTACTCAGAAAATTAAAAAAAATAAACCAAAAACAAAAACAAACACAAACAAACAAAAAACCAAAAAAACTTGGCTGAAAATTTCAACCTTTCTCCGATACAAATATATCAGACAAATAGTGACCTATTTTAACAGTCTCTTACACACATAATGCAAATATCCCTTTCTTTTTCATTCTTTACTGATTTGAATTTAAGGTGAGACCCCTAAATACCTACACTACAGTGATGGAAGCACTATCTCAGATAGCTGCAATAAACTAGTTTTTGTGCCTATATCCATCTTCCTGCCATATCATTGAGCTTTGAGCAGGCTAATTTACTCCATTTTTCAATGCCAAACAGAAGCTTAGGCTCCTGAAGTAAGACTGACTGGAATTTAAAATCTCTGTCAAAACCTTAGGAACCCAGGCTGGAACTGGGGGGCTGTGGTTTGGGTCATAGACACAGCAGATATCTGGGAACAGAATCCATGCCCACACCAGACCCTCATAAAATTACAGAATCATGGAGTCATAGAAATCACAGTTAGAACCAGAGAATAGCAGGGGTTGGAAGGGACCTTAAAGATCATTTAGTTCCAACCCCACCACCAGGGACAGGGATGCCTTCCACCTTTTCCATTCGTGGCCCTGGAAGAGGAGAGGAGAGGAGAGGAGAGGAGAGGAGAGAACTTAAACTTGAGTTTTGAAAGGAACTTTATGGATGTGGTCCTCTGATCTTTGTAAACAGGCAGAGAGCATTGAAAAGGCAAAAGGTTGCCCTTTGCTCCACCAGTTGTCCCTGAAATATTCTTCAGGGCTTAGACAACACTTCTTTTAATCCAAAACTTAAAAGTCATTAAATTTTTATTATGTCTTTCTTTGAAATTATTTTTCTAGCCTGAAAAGCTGTTATCTTTATAAGAATTTTTATGGACCCATGATGCATCCATTTGCAGATGAAGTGGAGTGAATAATTTTGTTTTTAAAGCACAAAGTAATTGGTACAGAAAGTCTCCTTTACTGTCCCAATTGCATTAACTGAGCCTGTAGGATGGCAGTGGCAGGAAATACATAGGGGATTTTTGTTCTGCTGAATGCAAATAAACTAAAAATTTTCTGTGTAAAAACACTACCCATATCTGATGCTGGTCGTCTTCTCATGAATGACATTCAGATATATGCATAAAATACCTTACTGACAAGTCAATAGTATCAGCCACTCCTAAACACTGAGTGGACTTGACCAGCTCAAGTGTTCATCATACACACCCTCAACAGTGTCATTTTGTAAAGGAAAACCATAAAATGTGATCATTTTGTAAGGGCATTTTGCCTCGACCGGCTTTATACAATCCATGGGAGAGGCACTGCTTAAGCTTTTCTTCACAGCCAAATATTTTAGTGTTTAAGTGTTTAAAATGAAGTTGCTGGGGAGAAAAAAATACTTCTACTTAAGAATATCCATATAAGCTGTTTTGGTGTTTGTAGACTTTGCCACAGAGCTATATTAAAGCACACATTTACCTGAAACATGGAAGACAGCCAAGCTTTTAAGGGAATACCTAGTTAAGTAATTGCTTTTTACTGTAAATAAACTTAGAGGACTGCAGAAGTTAGCAGCTTTGCAAACTTTTCTCCAGCAATTAGACTCCTTCAGCAATCTCGTTCATGTGATAATTTTTCTGAATCCTGATTTATGTGATCCTAAATAGATCCTGATGCCTAATTATTTATCTATCTATCTATCTATCTATCTATCTATCTATCTATCTATCTATTTTCCATGCCATTTTTCTTTAACATGGTTTTTAGCTGCCGATGGAAGCACAGTGGTCACTTTAAGCTGTTACCTGTTCAAAGCACTTTTCAAAACAAAATTATTTCTACTCTGAAAGGACCAAACTCCTATGTGTAACCATATGCAGAAGCCCCTGATTCAGAGCATAGCTATATCATCTTGCAGCAGAGAGAGGCACCTGTCTCAGATGAGACAAACTTTACTGACTCAGCCAGAAACCTATTTTGCAACTGACTTTTTGTCTTTTCATTCTTGTAAACAAGAGATACATTTTTTGTTAATGGGAGGTCTACTGAAATTATACCAAAATGTAAAAAAAGGAAAGGTTTTCTACTGGACATATCAAAATAAAAGTAATATTTCAACAAGCTCTTGTAGTATCCCTATGGATGGCATCACATGGATGCTGTTCTGTAGCTTTTTATATCATGAAGCGTAGGAGTTATGGAATATGTATGCTTTTAGTAGCCCATTGCCAGGAAGAAGCACTGTACAGTAGAGCCTGGAATAAACCCAAATAAAATTTCTTCAAGAAGTCAGGCATAAAAAAATATTTTATTACTCTCTCCAAAATTATCATGTATTGATTCACAGTATAAATGCAATTTTCTACATGCACATATAAGCTCAGTATAAAACTCTAGGGTGCAAGTTTGCCTTTTTACCAACTGGTTTCTTCTGGACTGGTGTAATAAACTAGACCTCACAGAAATGTGACTCTTTACAGTTGAAATTCTGAAAAATAATTGAGCTTTTTAGGTTTTAATTTGGACACAAGAGCAATTCTACCTAGTGTACTAAAATGTAAAGGAACCATAAGACCACTCCAGTGCTGAGCTACTGAATCTGTTCCATACACAACCTATTAATTAAATTAAAGGCATCTGAAGTTCTTGAAATCAGTATAAGAAAAAACCCACTCTATTTTAAAACGATTTTCAAAATGTAATAGCTTCTAAAGTTTGTGCTAAATCCACTGACTCACCTCATCTTTTTGTCGCTGTCTCAAAGTCTAATATTTTAACTGCTTATGTTTTTGTATGAGCCTGGATCATTGTTCTTTAAGACAATGATTGGTGCTGATTTCTGACCTCACTTGCATCAGAATAGCTTGGTTTTCTTCAAGTTACTTTTGATCCACAGAGAGCACCCTTTAATATATTCTAGACAGCACTCACAAAACTGTACTGAATGACTGTTTTCATAACCACGATCTTTTTTTTTTTCTAAAATAACATCAGGGTTTTTCTTAACCTGTGCTCTCCTATACTTAACTTCAGCTCAGATTACATGTTTAGGGCCATTTTATAATTGTCTGATCAGTGAGAGATTGGTACTGGCACACATCAATACTGTCTGAAAAGGACCTGGTAGCTTCAACAATGATTCTGCATGCTGCTCATTTTCAGGAGCTCAGCATCACTCCGAGCACCAGTCATAATCCCAGCCAGTAACAAACTCTCCATAAATATGAAGAACAAACAAGGAGCAACATCCCTCCTTGAGAAAAAGGGCATTCTTCTCTGGATAGGCAGCACTGGCAACACTGAATGACGAAAATTAACTCAGCGGGGATGAGGTACCAGATGATTGTGTCACAGGAAGGAGAGTCAGAGCGCTGCGTCAGCTTCTGCATGTAGTCGTAGGTGTTGTTGCAGAGAGAGAGGTGAGGTCAGAGATGGCTGTGTCGTAGCAGAGGATGACTAAGATGAGTAGGGGGGGAGCTCCCCATTGCAGATGGATCAGCAGAGAATAAGGACAGCAAGTTTTGATGTTTCTGTGGGGTGTTGCATCTTCTGCGGAAGAAAAAACCTAGCAACTCCTCGCAGAAGTCTATAGGAAATGAATGGAGGGAGGTGTCTTTGGTGCGTGGGAGGTTATGTGAGGAGCTGTGGGGGAACAAGGAGAAAGGAGTCTGAGGCAAGCAATGTGAGTCACAGCACCCACCACGAAGAACGTGAAAAGGCAGTAAGCAAGCCTAAGACTACACATGAATATTCACAGGGAGGAGGTGGGAGAAAGAAGCTGAATGACTAAACTACAAGTGTTTAAGATTTGTCAAATGCAGCGTGCCAAGCCTCAGCCCAAGAATTTTATTTTTTGTCATGAGTTTCAACACCCAGTATCTTAATCTGCCAGCAACTTTCACAGCTGCATGACATTCTTGGAAGGGCTGCCTGGAGCATGCCCATGGAAGCATTTCCCCATTTTATTCAATGCAGAGCTCCTTTTGAGTGTTCTCCAACATTGTTCCCATCTGGTGTGTCTGAGAATAGGCTTACTTGCAACAGAGATGCAGTGGTTGGATGGCAATGATTACATGAAAAAAATGTATCATTTTTGGTAACATGGTCAGTGGACTGTGATTACCAGGTACGTCCTCACTTACCTGGCAAGAGGCCCTTAGTGGGCCAAAAAGTTTAGAGGATCAAAAGTAGTTTTTATTAAAGTTTTGGGGTGCTTATTAATCATCTCAACCAGATGGATGGAAGGTGAAAGCTGTTACAATCTGAATGTTATTGTTGAATAGAGTTTTATGAAATGAGCTGGGGCACTCAGCCAAACTCCAAGTGAAAATGTGTCAGCAGTGCAATTGACACCTGAGCTGTTAATCTTAGTTGTCAGTGACTGCAGTGTATTTTGCATCATGGTGTTCTTTCTGCTGTAAAGAAAATTCTGCTGCTCAAAAGATCTGCATACAAAAATACACAGTCTTCACTGACTTTATTCAAAACGAGAATTCAGATAATAAACATCTCTACAGGAATCGCATTTGTTGTAATATGTAGAACAGAAACTCAATGTACCATTTGTTTTTATCAGCAAGTAGAGAGAACTGTGCCTCCATATTGGGTAACTTTGCTGATGCATGCAATCATTATTCTTAAATCACTTATTTAAAAACTGGTACACTAATCTTTAACAGAATTAAGCTTAATGCTACAGTCCCAGAATCAGGCAGCTGAATGCTTTCTTTTGTACAGGAATCAGATGTACTCCACTGAGTTTACTATGTGAATTGTTACTAGAGCAGGAATGTATCACAAGTAATTTGACAGATACCATCCAGCACCAAAACCATGATGTATTGAAGAATCAGGCTAAATATTTCTGGACAGACCAATTTTGCACAATTATTTTGAAATCTTCAGAAAGAAATAAAGAATGTTTTGGACCAAAACCTGATAGGGGTAAATGCAAGAGATGTTAGAACACAAAATTCAGTTCATTAAGCTGACATAATTTTGTGGGATTGTATATCATATGTTCTGCGTTGACATAATTTTGGCCAATTTTAAAATTATATTAGTCTGTACAGTCATCATTTAAGGATTATCTCAAAACTATTAAGTGTTCATATTTATTTCATCTTATTTGTCAGGACCATTATTGGTTGGTTAAATTTGCAAGCCTAGTCAGTCATAAAACTCACATATGCATAATAAATGTAACTAGTATACAATGGAAATGTTTTAATCAAGACAGCCAGCAGTGTATCACTCCTTTATTGATAGCTTTCTATTAATAGCTCAGTTAACAGCTGCAGCTGTCAGAGACATTGAGGTTTCCATAAAGTGAATCCATTTGCAGAAATTTAGCATCATTTATCTCAAATGCCATTCAATCAGATCAAGGCTACAGGGAAGTGGGTCTCACACCTCTGTTCCCCTTTTCCTTTTGACTCTGCTTTGTGTATCCTTGACTGCCCTCACACAAGGGCTTCCCTCACATGGAAGCCAGAGTGTTGGGGAGGACTGATATGCACTCGAATCTTACTCTGACATGAATTTGGGATGCAGCCAAAGTGACCTTGAAGCTGGGTCTCATTTACAGTTCCTCAGTACAGGCACAATCCCTGTTAGCTTTCCTTTTGATTCTTTGGTTCAATCTTATTTTTTTCATTCTTCCACAGGTTTTCAGCTTTATTAAGACATTTTCCCAAATTGTTTCTGGCATATTCATTGTCCCTTGTGGTAATCTACTCTAACACTTTATTTGTTCAACTGTTTGGGCTTGACTGCAGGTTGCCATTTGATACAAGAGGGGATGTAGATGAGTTCTTTTTCCTGTATGTGTGAGTTTAATAGTTGTTCTTTCATGTGGATTCCTCTGAGAGTCACTCTGCTTTTTCAAGAGTAAATCACACTCTGCATAACGATCATAGCTGTCTACTTGGAGAATTTCTGCATGATTGAAAAATGTGTGCATTTCTGAGTTCACAGTCCTGCCATTCAGCTGCTTACCCTTTTTTCTCCCCCATTGGAGGGGTCCTTCCTTTCCTGGAGCCATCCCATTTTTTCACCTAATATTGCAAAAATTTCAAAATCCTTACCAGAGGAAGAAATTTGGGAGTTGAGAATGTATTACTCTGTACCATGTACAAAATACACACTGGTTTGTTCAACAAGGGAGCTAATTTAGAATGAGCTTTGTACCAGGATGGATCTTAGAATAGCATTTTCTTAACAGTAGAAATCCCACCGGTGCATATTACAGTAAAAGCTTACCACTCTGTTTAGGTTCACCACAAATTTTAGTTAGTTTCCTTTTTATTTTCAGTGAAGCCTCTGTCAATATGATTTTCACATTTTCCCAGAAATGTATTGCAGGAATATGCAAGGTAGAAGTTACACAACATAGTGCCCAGTGTAATTTGCAAGGCACAAGCACTGCAATTGCACACACAAACACACCCATACAGACATATACACGTGCACACAGAGACACGCTGCCATAAACTCTGGGCTGAGAATAGTTGACACAGAAGGAAATGAGACATAAAAAGTTCTCTGGTAGTACTCCAGTATTGCAAAGCGAGCTACTGCTCTCTCCTTCTGATTCCCCAAATGTGCCTGCATTTTTCCAGATTATTTTAGTGGGTAGCAATAGCGCAGGCCTTGCTGGATTGCTCTTGGGCATTAGCTTTGTCATGGAGGTTACTCTCCAACATCAGGACTTTTTTAGGAAGTCTTTTGCCTGGTTTCATCAGAACTCCCTCTACAGCTCCAGCCCTTCAAGGAAGACACTATTTACCAATGTATGGTCACAGGGCCTCAGACTCCACTGAAAGAAATGAGGCACAGCAGTAAACCACCAGTAACACTGATATTCCGATAGTTAATTCAGATTGCAATGTGAAGACATAAGGAATACAAGATGCATGTCTGGCGGGTAAGATCCTGCCGCCTTCAGAGTATTTCAAGATGGAGAAAATATGAAGACACTCCTGAACCCTCAACTAAAGATATTATATTTGCTAACATGAAAACAATACAGATAAGAATGAATTTCTATTGATTTGCCTATGTAAAAAGTCCTACACTGTAATTTTCAGTCCATTCAAACAACAGAGTCAATCTTTGTCTAATACCTATAAAATAGGTTTTGCATATCAAGGCCACATTGGACAGGGAATTAAGCAACCTGGTCTACTGGAAGGTGTCCCTGCCCATGGGGAGTTGGAACTGGGTGATCTTTAAGGTCTCTTTCAACCCAAACCATTCTATGAGTCTACGTATGAGTCTACAAATGAGAGTGTTTTTAAAGATGAAAATTAAAAAAAAAAAAAATAGGAAATCAGGAAAATTTTGTGGAATTTCTAAAGACTTTTGCAAAACATGACTGGAAGACTCAGGTAAAATCTTCTCCCCTGAGGATTAAGAGAAAGAGTTTTTCATTAAAAGAGAGAATGAATAAAAAGAAATATGAAAATGAACTTCCAGGACATGAAGAAAAACAATACACAGTGAATGGTGCCTTGAATTTTTCACTCCTTTTCTGCCCCTCCAATAACATTTTACGTACACAGTAGGGAAATTGCCTGGCTAGAGCAAAATGGTTTCCAATAAGACCCTTGGGACAGCCCTTAGGACCTTGCAGACCTCATTGCTGACAGTGTTTTACTGTCCTGGTATTCAAGTAGCCTAACAGGGAAATATGTTTGTTCACTGCAGCTCTGTACCATTTCTTGTCTGCAAGTTATTGGGTTAAATCTCCCTCATCCTTTAATTTAAACTCTTATTGTTTGTAGTTCTTACTGTTCTAAATGTTCTCAATGTTCTCAATGTTTGCAGCTTTGGCACTGCTTGTACCAATTACACCAGAAGGACAATAAAGTCATGTTTTGTGAAATTACAAGGCACTTTTATTTTTGCCTATCAGCTGAAGTCCTGCTGTAGTATCCACAAACCACACAGAGCAGATACTGACCTGATGGCAAACCCTTCACTCCTGTAACCCCAGGTGCTGAAATAATCTGTGCCTTTCAATCTAAAGACTCATAACATTCAGAATTTGTGAGCGCACTCAGGTAAAATGCCTATTATAGACCTATACCTCTTCTACAGCCAAAAATATCTTCAGAGCACAGCAAAAATCAAAAATTCCCACACTTCCTAAAAACAGGTGTAAAATACATTCTTCGTGCTGAATCCTGGCAGCAAAAACAGTTTTCAGGGTGTCTTGATAGCTTCTGTTCTCCTGCTTGCAGATTTTTGGCATACTTTCCTTCCCTTATTCTCACAGCTGTTGTATAGAAAACAAACAGTAGTCATTTGAAAATGGTGTTATTCAGCTACTCAAGGCTACTGTCTGCCATCTACTTCTAAATTTCTCAAAGGTACACTTCAGTCTCATGCCACCTCTGCCTAGACTGCAGATGGAAGCAATTCTTTCATAGAAAAGCATCCTCAGTACAAAGTTTTTCACCTACAGTTATAGAGGGTAAAAAGGGTTTCCCAGATTAAAAAA
>VXBU01016256.1:604394-616266 GCA_013400315.1 Bombycilla garrulus
AGAAGGATGATAACAACCATGTTCACATCCTTAACCACACAAAGCAAATAATTTTGTTCCCACAGGATTCCTAGAAAGTCCACTATCCTATCATTAGGAAGTTTTCTTGTGCATTGACATCAGTAAGTCTACCTATCTGTTTATACAGAACAACAGGGAATAAACTTTTTATTCCACACTCTGTGGAAAGTAGAAATTAAGTCCTTGCATTTCCTTTCACACAGTGAAAAACACTAGTCATGCAAAGCCATCAAGAATTCCCTGAGGACACGTAGACTTCAGAGCCTCTTTAATAATGCTGCAAATGCTTATTCGAACAGACCCCTGATTAGTATCATGGGCTGCAGGTTTCCACATAGATAATTAGTCTCTTAATGGTCAATGGAGATACTAGTATCTGGTGACAAAGTTGACAATGCAGAGAGCAAACTAACGATTGTTGATTGTTTAGGGATATTCAATTAAACAAACAAACAAATAAATAAATAAATGACATAAGCTTGCTGCAGAAATTAAACATGAGAGTGTGGGAGAACAGTTATGTAACTTTCTAAAGAGTATTTCCATCCCATTTTTGGCTAGTTTCCCCTAATTTCTAATAGACCATGTACCTTAGAAGCAATTCCACAGGACTGAGGGTGAGAAGTATAGAATGTATCTACACCTAATGCTGAAATCATAATTTGGAAGAGTTTGTAATATGAGGAAGCATCGGCCTAAAGTGAACAAGAGCCAGGTACTTCTCTAAAACAACTGTTTCATTTCAGTTTGTTCAAAATTTTTACTTTAAAGAATCTTTGTAAGACATTAATCTTTTTGTGCTGTCAATTTTGAGAACAGAATTTGAATTTTATTTGCATGAGTAAATCTAAATCATTTTCAGAGAATACCCTCCTGCGTGATCTGCCAGATCAGATTGAGATGGGAATTTCATAGCCCCTGTATCTTCCATCCCCAAATGGCACTATATCCTATGTTTAGGACTTTGTCAGACTGTCAGGTTTAGAAAAAGAAGGTACAGAACAAAAGAAGTAATATATTTTTTTTTAGCGTTCTATTTGTAGTTTAAATATAAATAGCTACATAAGGAAATAGGGTTGAGAAGAAACATGTTCAGAATCTGTATTGTATTTAATTTTTTTATAAAGCTCTAATACCCATCCTGCTTACCATTAAGTAAAGAACTGATAGCAACAGAAATTATTATGCCAGTAGGGTATCATCAAGCCTGAAGGTTATTTCTGGTGCTACTAAAGTGTCAAGAACCACCTTTGCACTGAAAGGCCACCTGCTTTCAGTTTTAGATCGTTTTAATCCTTCTGGAACATGCCAGCATAGTACTCCACGGGAATAAAACATTTGCTTCATTTCTGCCTAAAGGTGAGATTGAAAGCATTTGTTTTTAAACCTCATGATGTCATTTATAATTAATGATATGACCCTGACTACAGAGCTTGAAAGGAGTATATAAATTTTCAGCTGCAGTTCTGGTTTTGTTGTTTGGCAACTAGCCAGTTTCTTATGCTTTTATCTTTGAATACAAAAGGTTATTTCTAAAGATTGAGTGCTTCATTTATTTTCTATACTTTTCTTGTTTTCATCTGCTAGGAACAGCTATGAATAGACTTTTGCTATTTCAATCTGTTTGTTAAGCCAGCGTCCCTCAAATCAGAGTGAGATCAGTTTTCCTTCAAGACAAGTACACACCAGCAGGTCTTCTACCATCTTACATTTTTTCTTTTAAATGGTTGGTCTGGCAAAGCATTGCCATTTTGCCAGAAATGCAAAGGACCATTTCTTTCATGGTAGGTGTACTAGCACACCAAAACAATAGCCTTGTCACTCTGAAAGTCAAAGATCTAAAGGAAATTAATGCCCTGTACATACCGTAAATATGAGCTATGCAATTAAAGTAACACTTGGTGGTTGGAAGGAATTGCCCTGTAATTAGATTATTGTAATATGTGTTTGAACATGGTGAACTGAGCTGAAAAAAATACACATGGGCACAAACCTATGCTCCTGGAAATCACTGGAAGTTTAGCTACCCACTTCCCCGGAAGACAGAATTGATCCATACTTTTGAAGTTTTGTTTGTGAACATTATATTGTCCACAAAATATTGCATATATTTCTCAACATCAGCATTCTCTCAAATGGAACAGGATTTCTCAATACTCCCAGATGGTAAGCTATTAACACAAGAAACTACTTTTTCCTGTATGGCTCATTCCTCTCTCTCCATAATTGTGTAGAGGTCACAAAGGGGAAAGACACAGACTTGTATTTTCAGAGCTGCATTGTTGCTCCCTGTGCCCAGCTGGTAGATCTGTGATTGAAAAGAACAGGAATAACTTCAAATCACAGTTACCTGACCGAAGTAACAGTATATACATTCAGAATCACATTGCCCTGAACACAGCCTTTTCTCCCAATTCACAAACAATGGCACCACCATTGGCACCACTGCAAGCTACAACTGCTAGGAAATAAGACAAAAGTTGTGGTCAAAATTAATATCTTGTATTCATTTTCTTTTGGAGGACTTGATTAAAATTTTAAGGTACAATTCCTTTCTAAGGAATATAAAATTACTGAAAACATCAGAAAGGATCTTATTTTCCCCATGGAAAAAACACGTGGGAGATGAGTGGTTTGAACTAGACACTTAAAGCCTTAGAATTGTAAATGAAGGCAAAATGCTGAAGCCCTAGTGAAAGACCTGTTTGTCTTTGGACTCATCTTGCATCTTGCATGTAAAAAGGTGAAACAGACTGTAGACAGGAAGGAACAGTTTTGTTTTTTTCATCTCTATGCATGCCAATCACAGCATTTGTACAAGACATCACAGATCACAATAAGGTAGCAGAAATACTTCCACAGACCCCATGAGTTTGCCACGTTGGCTTTTTGTCCCAAAGGCCTTCCAAACCCGCAATTTCTCTTTTTGTTCTGGAAACAGGGAACAATGGGATAACTGTTTCCTTCCATAGATAAGGATGTGATTGCTGTCATGTCTTCACCAGCAAGGAAGGTCTTGTCCCTATTTCAACAAGAATTCAATAGATAATCTTCACAGACATATCCCAGGAAATATATGACAAAAGCATAAACTTTTAAAATTAATTTCATTAGAGGGGAAAAACTACACTCTCATTTATTAAAATAAAGATACAGTGAGGGTGATCTTAAATGTCACACTTAGGTCTTTCAAATGCTCTTAATTTGACGGAAATAAATTAATGTAATTCTCTAATTTTCACATAGCCCAAGGGCCTTCCAACTCACTACTAAGCCTGAAAAAGTACACCAAAAATTGCTATTATTATCTTGGTTGCCCTAGGGGAAAAAAGTAAAGGCGAGGTAATTAGTTACTATACATGTGTGCATGTCATTAGATGTTTAGTGTGATATGTAAACTCTGTCTGCTAATTCCATTGGAGAACAAAACAATGTTTAAAGATAAACATGTAGGGTCAGAAGTTACACATAATTTCTTTCTCTCTTAGAGATGAAAGTTTCAATGTTTTTAAAGTAGACTCAATATATTTTCCTAGAGTTTTATGCATATTACCCCAAAATACCGCTTTTATCAATAGAGTCATATTTTCTAGGTTTATTAGCTATTTGCTCATGGACTCATGTCTTCTTATGATTAGTATGACAAAAATATAGGAAAAAAAGTCAAATGTTTTGGCCCACGGAACAGAAATCAAATTATGTGGAATTTATTTTCTCTCTCTTATGTGGAAACCAAACAACTAAGTAGTGAAAGTCAAACATGAAGTATGATCCAAACAGTAGCATTGTTCCATTACTTGTAGAGTCATTTGAATACAAAAGTCAAGGTAGGACTCTTTTCAATTCTATATAGGGGCAAAATATCATGTAAGGCTGAAACTCACATATGAAGAAAAAGAAGAAAATAAAACATCTTTTTGAATTTCAAAACACTAGAATTTAGATTTCTGTTCATTAAATCACTGATACAAGTTCATTTTGAGGAGTTCTTACAACACATTCATTATTTTTACCCACAGAAATCACTTAGTGATTTCCCAGGTCTGTACAAATTGTTATAGAGAGGAACAACTAGTCAATGAAACTACTTCATTTTTCCAAGTATTTGGTAGTCAACCTTGAAAATAAAGTGTTTAGTTTGATGCTGTCTTTGTAAGATGTCTTCTGATGGATTCATTCTCAAATCAGGGTATGCTTTGGTGATCAAGGTTAATTTTCTCTTCACTTTCAATTCATTTGCTTTGCCAGTCATTAGTGTTCATTAAATCCTTTCTTTTCAACACAGGAAAAAGAGTTATACACAGTGTTACCTGAACAGAAGTCCTATCTGCCTTTCCAAGGACTGATGCCTCTCCTTTCTAAGCAATGGGAGCCTTTTGCAGGTTTAAACATACCAAATTCAAGCTCAGGGTCATTCTATTCAGAGTATCCCTAGCTTGCTCATGCTCTTCTCAGGACGGTGTTTTCCTGCTTTTTCTGCAGATATGAAAGGGGAACAAACAGGCAAGAGAGAAAGTTGTATACTAAAGAGAAGGGCTAGTACAAGAGAATGAGGGAAGACAAAAAGATAAGGGAGAAAAGAAGGAGAAACAAAGCAAATAGCCTGAATTTAAAGAAATAAGTGTGTTTTTCATTGGGCTAACATTCACTTACTACTGTCAACTAAAGAAGCAGTTGTCAGAATATCTCTATATATCATTCTAAAAAAAATTTAAAACTCTTGAATTTTCTTCAGACACACCCTAGTTGCAGTTCCACTTTTTTCTCTTTTTTTTCTTTTTCCTTTTTTTATTTTTTCTTTTTTTTTTTCTTTTATTTTCTAATTAGGCTGCAGGATGGGGTTTAGGAAAGCAGGTTTGTAATTACTCTGCCAGATTAATTTTCTTAAGATCAAGTCTTTTCTCAACAGAATGAAACATAGCCATGATATCTCATCACAGTCTCTATCCCTATCACAGTGAATAATCTCATTATATTCAATACCCAATTTCCTTTCATGACAGATCCTCAGCTTATGCCGCTTGTAAAATTCTGTGGAAGGATCAGACCTATGTCTATAGTGTGCTACACTTACAGAAGTAATAGCTGCAGATTTATAGCATCTTGAAGTAGGTATTATGAATTTAAAAATTAAAAAATGTATCACATTTAATTGTAGTTTCACATATATCAAGCAATGTAACTTCTATCATTTCATGTAAGTCCATTTTGATTAACATCAATACAAATTAAACAAGAATCAGACCAACACCTGTAGATATGTGGGACGTCACTGTATTGGTCATTTTACTGCTGTGCTCAAACATGTTTTCACACAAAGCATATTGTACATTTATATTTGAGGATCTCAGTGCACTTTATGAAGACTAATGGATGATACTTCACGACAAGTGTATCAAGTAAGGATTACTGCTACTGTTATTTTTCATCTATTGACGTTTACAGTGGATTTGGGTTTATTGATTGATGTTATATATGGCTTTTTGTGCTGAACTCAGAAATTAATTGGGTGCCTTTGTTGCCAGTTGGTGCAGTTTAAGGAATGGCAAGAAGGCATTCTGTATTTTCATTTCTCTTTTCTATATTTAAACAAGAAACATTGGTGACATGCTCCTTTGCTAGGCACGTGAAAATACCATAGAAATACTAGGAATGTTTTTTTTTAGTGTCATTCTTTTATACCTAATTTCTATCATCCCTCCCATGGTATCTGCATTCTTCCCTTGCTTTTTTGTTCCCTCACACACAGTATCTACAGCATCTGAACATGCCTTAGCAGCAGCTAAGGCTGTAGCAGCAGCACATGCTGTAGCTCTCTCTGGCTACCAACAGCATCATTCACATGAGTTACAGTCCTTGTCAGCCTGAAGATATGAAGAAAGAGAAATTTTTTAGCCACACTCCCCTCCAGATTTTGTAGTGGTTTGACAATGAGGCATAAGTTTAGTAACATATCTGTATTAAATGGGCACTGACAGAAGTACAGAACCAAAGCCTTCAGTAATGGTAGTTGTGGAAACATCATCTGTCATCTGTGAGCACAATTCCCAGTTTCTCCTTAAGCAGAGTGATTTCAGCTGGCCTGATGCACATGTCAAAGCCAGCAGCTTTTGAAAACGTGACACTATTTCCTTCACAGCCCTTTCCTTTGTAAATGAATAGGTTCAGCGTGTCATAAAAGGCTATTGCTTCCACCAGGGAAGGGACAAGTCAGCTCATAGCTTTAGCGCAAGTGTTAGCCTGACCCTCTGCTCAGAGTCATCTTAAGGCATCAGCCAAGACCCAAGCCCACACACCGTGACTGATGATACAACACATGCATGGTATGATCAGACTCCACGAGACAATTTCTTGCAATGGAGAGCAACTATGGAGAGTGACTTCTCATATCTGCATGGAGTTTGTAACAAATCCAGCACACCATGTGTCTGAAAATGCAAAACCGACACAGAAATGAATAGGAGAGTTCTCCCCATGCAGAACCAAGTTTCATTTTTAAACTCAGTGTTGTATTGACCGCAGCTGTCAGTAAAGTCCCACACAGCCACTTGTTTGCCACTCCTTTTTCCCAGTGGGATGAGGAAGAGAGATGGAAAAACAAAAGCATGTGGGCTGAGATGAAGAAATAAATGGAGGAAAGAGGTGTAGAAGTAAGTGATGCAAAGGCAATTGCTCACTGTCTTCTCTGGGCAGATCAGTGTTCAGCCTGCTCCGAGAAATGACTACACTCTACACTAACCACTCTCCTCTCCACGATTTTTATGGCTGAGCACAAGATAGCATAGAGTATCCCTTCTGTCAATTCAGGTCAGCTGTCCCGGCTGCCTTTCTTCCCAGTTTGTGCATATTCCCAGCTTCCTGTGAGGGCAGAGTGGGCAAAAGACAAGTTTGGATGCCATGCAAGTACTGCTCAGCAACAGCAAAAATGTTGGTGCGTTAGTCGTACTTTGTAGTCACAAATCCCATACACAGCACCATATGGGCTGCTGTGAGGAAAGCACACTAGGGTATTGAAAAAAAATCATGCATGCAATAAATTACTGATAACAAAGAAAGATAATAGTCCGAAATGTCTTCACTCTTACCCGGGGTAACAGGCCACCTGCCTAATCACCACCTGCACTAGACATCAAAGAAGTTTTTTTTTGTAATAATGCCAGTACCCACCAAAACTGTTGATCCTCTCTTAATTTCTGCCATGTTTCCCTTGAACGTTCATTGTCTTTTGAGTAACAACCTGAAAAGCCCCTCATTCTTATTTCAGTGGATATCTCAGTCCCACTATTACAATGATGCTAGAATAAATTGAATGCTAAGAAGAATGGGTAGTAAGCTGAGCCCCATTTACTTCCGTAGAATTTTTCTCACTCTAATGCACTGCTGTTAGTCAGACATGACCCTGACCTTACATCATTAGCTTTTCTGCAACTAAATAAGAACTTGCTCACTGGTAATCAGGAATCCATTTATTTTTTTTTAAGAAAAGAGGGAATAAATATACTACTTCTGGTAACAAACACATGGGAGCAACCCTTAGCCTCTCACAGTTTAACCACATATGTTAAATCAACATCCCAGTTTAGAGAATGAAACTTTAAATATTTTGACCATATTGCAAATATTCATCAGCTTCAGCATACAGTGGTTTGGAATATTGGTGTAATTTACCAGGTAGTCCAGCAATGTTCCCCAACATCTCAAAATAATTTATCTGTATGATCCCACTGCCAGTATCTGGACTTTCTATGTTAAGGAGTTCCTGAACACAGTAATGCACTTTTCTTTTGTAGTGTGGCTATTTTTAAGTCAAGCTTGATGCAACTTAAGACAGAAGCACTGAAAATTTGACTTACTTCTCCAGAGTATTATTGTGTCTTCAGATAAATAGGAAACTAAATTCTATAGAAATGTTAAATTGGTAAATTCTACCACTAAAATAACTGAATATTTCCTGAATCCATTGAAGTTTGAATATGATTCATTATTTCTTTTCCCAAGTCCTTCTGTTTACCCTTTCCTTAGTTTTGTGGGAGTTTGAGGAGAAAAAAAAACAAATGCTGTGCTTGCAATTCTATTAACCTTTCTATATATTCCCTCAAAAGAAGTGCCCTTTGTGAATTCACCAAAGGCTTCATGACCCCAGGGAAGGATGGATAGTACCTTATTTATGGAAGTCTAGAGAATTCATTAGTCAATGTCATTTTCATGAGGTCTAACTCAAATGTTCCTTTTCACAATGAGAGGATTTCAGAGAACTGCCAAGCAGCAGAAGACTTCTGAAAGGCAGGAGACAATCTCGGGGAGCAGTCACTGGCATAACTCTTTGTGTCAAGAACTCCAATGTTCACACAGTCAACAGCAATGGAAAGCAATGAGGCTTGAGGCAAGGAACTGCTTGTTTGGAAATGGAAGTTGGCTTCTGGATAGTCACCACCATCTTCACAAAATTTAATATGACATTCCAGGAAAGGGTGTAAGCACTAAGTACTTCCCATAGCTACACAATGTCTTACGACAGTGACTTTTGTTTTACTGTAGGATTGTTTCTATCACCCTAATTCAAGGCTTTGCAAGGTAATAGAGACAGATTTCTCAACAGTTCTACATAATATTGCTGTTATGATTTAATTTGTACAGTGCAGCTAGAGTCCAACCAATGGTGGTCTGGACATATAGCCAAGCTATCAAAATCTCATTAAAAAGCTTGGTATTTTGACTTTTAGACCATTTGCAAGACTAAAATGATTCTTGTGCTTTATATATTGGTGAGGATCCATGTTTTAATCATTTGACTAAGATTCTTACATAACCAAGTAGCCTAGTGTACTTTCTAACACTCCTGTTCACTGTTATGGGGTTTTTATGGCCATAAAAAATTCACCTTGGGAATCCTTACGGAAATAACTTTTTCTTCCTTTTTTGTAGGGACATTGTAAAAAACTTTGCAGTTTTTACAACGTGTAAGGAATCTAGTCTTGAGAAGGGAGTGATAGATTTTGGGTGCAAATTTCCAAGCAGAGTAGTTCCCAGAATATTCTATTGCAAGATTCATAATAAATAACATTTTTCTAAAGTTACAGCTGCTGGAATGGAGACCTATAGGACTGCATAAGAATCTCAGCTTTCGTTTTAAATAAGTGACTTCTTAAAATCATGATTAATGAAAAAATGTGAAACTGGAACCATTTTACTTCTCAAGACTTGCAGAAACAGAAGAAAATACAAAGAATAAGGCATTCATGTATTTAAATTTTCAGCTATTTAAGCCTCCTTATTACTTTTTTCAAGAGTGACTCATGATTTAGAACTTGCACAATTAGTAACACTTATTTTCAAAACTAGAGTTTTGAATATCAGAATTTATTTAGGTGCCATATTTATACACATTCAGTATCAACCTTTTTTTTTTCTTTTGTATCTAGGTTACCTTGGCAAAATTCCTCTTTTTGCTATTAATTTACATGGAAGATTTCAGACTAGTCTGAAAATACTGAAACCTTAGGACACTCCTGTTCTGTATTGTCACTTTATTCATTTTTAACCCCTGAATCCACTATCAAAGTACTTACCTATGGGAAGAGTCACAGATCAAAGGGTCATTGTACTCCAAGAAAATTGACACCCTTTGATCATTTGGCAGTTGTTTTTCCCAGGCTGTGAGGGCCATCCTCCCCCTCTCCTACATTCCTCCTCACACACATGCAGCTTATTCCAAGCAGATGTTAGCTAGTGCATCTGCCACTTTGATTCTCAAATGGCTTTCAGAACCATATCTGCTCTGTATGAGCTAGCCACCTTTGAGGCTTTCTATTCATGTTCATTTCTTCCTACTGTATGTTTTCATCCTTGTCCACTTCCTATATCCCATACGTCTCCATCTTGTTCTTTTGCTTTCCTTCTTTATCATCCTGTTGTCTGTATATTTTCTAAACTGCTGTCTTTTTTTTTTCACTCCCTATTTATTCTCATTTAAGGAAATGCTGAGCAGCGTTTCAGAAGGCAGCTTATCATTTGGTAATTGTAGATAAGGACAGAGAGATTAAGAGATTTGCCCAAGGCCACACAGAAATTCTCTGGCAGAAAGGTGAATTGATTTTAAGTCTCAATGACTCAACAGACTCATAAAAGAAGTCTTATTTGAAGGATATATTTTAAACATCAAATCAAAGTTTGAGTCCAAATGAAAACAGCTCCAATTACAGGGCTGCTTTTATCTGCAGTATCATCTCAGCACAGGGCTGTGTCTAGACTTCCCAGGTGGGGCATGCCGCAGTGCCTGTCTGACTCACAGGCCTGGCTTTTCTTTCCTTGGTCTCATTTACAGCATGGCTGAGGCACGCACCCAGCCCCACGAGCTGAGGGCAATATAGATGTACACATATAGGGTGAGTGTCAAAGCTCATATTGTCCAAGAGCAGTCTCTGAAAAGAACAACGTACTTAAAGGATTTGATCCCTATCAATCTAATTGTTGAAATACAACTTTTTTCCTTTTTTTAACAAAGAAATTATTTTTTTGAAATGTAATCATTCATTGGAGTTAGAGACAAACCACTAGTTTTACCCAAGGCTTCATTGGTATGGCTTCTATGTAGAGAGTAGGTGTGTGCTTGTATCAAATTTCTTAATGGAGTGATAAACAAAGCTGTTTACTTACACGCTTCAAACCAGAGTATAAGGTTGCTTTCTGCTCTACTCCAAGCTGTAGTGTCATTATCCTTGGCACAGAGCTACTAGATAATTTTGTCAGCCTCTCTGCAAAAATTAGCTCTGCCATAGTATTGAATTCTGGGGGCTAAGCCAGTGCTTTGGCCTGCCACAGGGTAACTCTGTTTTGCAGCCAGTAGAGAAAGTTCTCTTAGAAAAACAACAACAACAACACAAGTGTATGATTCACTTTCAGACTTTGTTCGCCTAAATGACTTGTTTGTGCACTATGGAGGGAAAACAAGAGATTCCAGAAACTCGCACACACAGCATGTCCTTGTTTATGCCTTTTAATTATATAATATATGCACACATAAATATGTAAGGAAGGGCCAGGTGATCTTTCAGTGAGGCTTTTCAAGTTAACTGTCTTTTACACTGAAGAAGCACTGATGTAAATGAAGATTTAGTATCTGAATTTAGTTTTAAGCTGCAGAGGGAAAGTGTGAAGTCTTTTGAGCTTTCTTTTTATTTTTAAATCCTGAAACCTGATCGAAACTGAAAGCATGATTACAAATATGAGTTGTTCAGGGGAAATAATAAGAAAGCTTGGGAATTCAAGACATTATTTTTCCTCAAAGGTGTCTAGTACAGTGAAACTGTAGAGCTTACCAATGTTTAAAAAAATAGTTTAAACATCTGTTTATCTCCAAATGCTTACCTAATATGTAAAGAAAGCCTCAGGTTTGCATGAAGGAGGCCTAGAAAATTGTATATCCTTTTTTAATTCAGATCAGTCTTTTGTTGTATTCATTCTCCCTCTGTCATGTCTATGTTCTCTTCCCTGCTGTATGAGGTTTTAATGAGCAATAGCCGCTGAATAGTCTCAAAGAGACTGGGTACAGGAAAAGATAATTGACAATGTAGAGAAGACTGAAATCCAGACTAGGAAATCAGAAACTTTGAACCCTGCCAAATTGCAAATTTATTATGACACTTCCAGTAAAATCAAAGAAATTTTGTTTGGAAAAAGAACAATAGACTTTTCTTGGCAATGTTCCAGGTAGAGATGGGTAAAATTCACGCAGTTGTTTATATTATGGTTGCACCCAGAAGTTCCAAATCACAAAGAAAATTGTTTCCTATTCTCAAACACTGATAAAATAAGAAGAAGTATAGTCTTAGAAAAAAAAAAAAAAAAAAAA
>VXBU01016256.1:616279-726575 GCA_013400315.1 Bombycilla garrulus
AAAAAAAAAAAAAAGAGAGATTGTAAACAAGTAGTAAAAATACTGAATACTGGGACAAACCCCAGTGAAATGCACTTAAGAATGTAGAGGAAATGAGGCAAACTGATTTCTGACCTGTTAGACAAGTCCTGAAGAACTCATAAGAGGCATAAGACACTCCAAAGAAGTGAAGCAAGGAAAATAATGCATTGCTGAAGAGAAGTGAAAGGAAAGGGAAATGTGCCAGTTGCATTTCTTTATATTTGAAACATCAAAACCACATTATTGAACAGCCTATTTGTATTGAAAATTGAAAAATTTCAATTTTATTGAAAATTGAAGCTTGAAAAATAATCAGGTGGTAAGCTATTTTCATTTGTCAGTAATGCACTAGTACAATTTTCTTAACCAGGACAACTGGCCTATTGAATAAGGAAATAATTCAGAATTAATTACAAAAGGCATTCTATGTGATTTATCTTGTCTTGAACTTCAGATTACTCTACATGGAGAAAATTGGGAAATTTGGTTTTTATTTAAACTATGCCATAAGATTGGTACACAATGCTTGGGAAGAAAACAGACTTTTAGGCAATTACAAATTGTTTTCTAGATAAATAATTGTCTGGAGGGTCTAGAAATAGTGCCCTCTTCTACATGTTCTCATCTTAGTCACATCCAATATTTTTAAAGTGCTGCTTTGGGCAGGTGTGTGAGTTTATTCTGTCATCATTTTTACTGTCTAGTAAAGTAGTTCTAATGTGTACTCTGTCTTGCCAAAAAAAAAAAAAAAAATTGAGCGGCTTGAAAGATCTGAAGAACAAGATCATGGACAGGCACAGAGGGTCTTCTTCCAGATACCAGAAAAATGCAGCTATTTTTTATCACTGGTTAATGAAAACATAGGCACTTAGGAAAATTACTTTTCTAAGCATCTAAATTGCAGATGTTTAAATCAGGAAAGCTGGATTCAATCCCTTGATAATGAAATTGAATACACTTCTAGATGTCTTAGCTATTCTCAAAAGCAAGAGTTACAAAGCAGTTGGAGGAATAGAAGCTGAATGATCTAAATTAATTACCAAAATTACTTCAAATTGGTAGATGATATGCAATAAATACAAGTGTACAGATTGCTCTGAGAAACACAACTTGATTCTGCAAATAAAATACAAGAAATATGTTTAATTGCTATGCTGTAAGTAGAAAAAAATGTGAATCATAAATTGAATTTATTACTCCTGCAGAAAAAGACGGCCCTTATTCTGATTTTAATAACTATAAGCATGTAATAACTACTTCGACAAACATCTTTCAGGGAGTGTTTGGGTATTTGCTGCTCCATAGGGGGATGCTAAAAGACTTGTTGAGATCATTTTGACTACTCCTTTGATACAGTAAATACACTAAGAGAAATAGAGAATATAAATCAAAAGCTTTATTTTTCTATTATTATTTGATGGAAAATCAAGCTATATAAATGAAAAGTAACCTACACGTGACAATGTAGAATGTCTGTGGCAGGGAGCCAAGGATGGGATGTAAATCTATTAAGCCACAGTCTGGAATTTAACCACAAAACTATATTTTCTCTGGCCTTTGTATTCAATATAGACATATTCAAATGTCTGGATGTTTATCCAAAGCCTATCAGGAGTGATCTTACCCCTCAGACTACATCCCTTTGCACAACAGGCCGGGCTCTCCTTCCTGAGGGAAGACCTAGCAAGTCCTGTCTCCTCTCTCACATCCACCATCTCTTTTTAAATTCTTGGTGCAGACTCTCAGTGCGCTGCCTTGCCTGTCTCTCTCACAGGTTCTGCCAGATGATGGAGAAATCTCTTTGCATTTTGGACAGCGTTAGGCACAAGGTGCATTTCGGGTCAGGAAAGGGGGAAGCTCAGGGCACTGTCACGGGCAGGCAGAGACCCCAGTGTTCAGAACATGCTCTTCTCATGTTTCAAGAAGGCTTTGTGAGATTTAAAATCTGTGTCTGTCAGAAACTTCCCGTTCAGACAAAAGCTAACCCAGTTATGTAAGAAGGTGTTAAATGTACATGGAAAAATGATGCTTTTCCAAGAAGCCAGGCAGTGATTACATTTTCTAAATCTGCAGTCATTTTCCAGTAACAAATAAATAATCAAAGACAGCACATTCTGTGAAAAAAATAATGGTGTTGAACTAAAGGAAGCAATTGCCATTTCAAATCAATAAAATGTAGTCCCTCATATTTTCATGTTAAATAAAAACAAACACTTGCCCAAGGAAAGCAACAGCTAAGCTGTTTGTTTTTATATTCACTTGGATCCTCAGATCTCTTCCAGGCAGACTTGTGGATAAACAGGTTTGTTTACAAAAAATCTACTCATTACTGCATCAGGTCTATCTATGGCGTTTGGTTTCAGATGAAGCTGCTCTGAAGATATTTGTATGCTTAAAATGAGGGGGTGCACAGCCTAAGGTATAAAACCAGAGGGCTACAGTGTTACAAGTGGGGCTCTTGAGTAATTTTTCAAAGCTGTAGACTCATCTTGAAGCAATTCAACTTTAAAATCAACCCAACAAGAAAAGTCAATAAACATTAAATATGTAAACACTTTTTGTCTTTCTATTTCCTGTTGTGTTTGACACTATTCCAAATGAAAGTTGCTAACATTGTTGACACAGGGTTCCTGAGAACTGGTGAAGACTACTTCTAAATAACACTCTGCCTCCCACCTGTTTTCAAAAAATTCATCTGTTCCAGGGCACACAGTTCCTCTGTAATGCTGGTTTTCCTCTGTCTCACCTCTGTGTGAGACAGTGCTTAATTTAACTATTTTAATTAGTTTCTAGGACTGCATCCATCTCTGAGAACATGCTGCCTCAATGCTTCCAGGTAAATACTAAAACATGTTTTGCATAATGATTCTGTATTTTTATTTCCGTCATCTCACTAAGGAAGTTAATTGGGCGGGAGGGGAGAGACTTGGCAGACAATAGTACACAGCTATCTTCACCCAACTGACAACTGTGTTAATAGGCTTTTTTAAAAATGCGTTACACATCACCAGCTTGACATAGAACAGCTGTGTCCAGACAGAGAACACTAAAAAATACCACCTGGAAAATGATATATTCTTTATGGATAGAGACTAGTCTTTGGAAGAGCAGAGATGTCACATTTTCTGCTTTGTTGAAGATTGATGGCCACCTATTGAATGAGAATGTACTTTTAAATTGGAAAGCATCTCATTGAACTAATGAATACCTTTATCCTCATGTACAGCATAGGCAGAATTAGAAGTCAGAGGGTGTTCCTCAGTTACAGTAGTTCTCTGCACTACCAGTACCGTTTGGGGGGGTTGTTTTAGTTTTTTTCTTCAGTGGGCTTTTTTTTGTCCCATAATAATAACACTTCCTTTTTGTGAGTGGACTAATGCAAATTTTCCTTTCTCTGTGGGATGCTGGTCATCAGTCATAGTGACAAGGGACAAAATGGTCAAAATATTGCTGAAAAGGAAAGTGGAGTTGATCTGAAACACAAAGGGTCTGATGATTTCCAATGAATGTCCTCTTTTCATGACAGGACGCATACAGATTTTAATTCATGACAACTTGCTTTTGTAGACTGCAGTGAACAACCTCGATGCAAAAAGAGATTAAGCTGAAACCCCATTTTATGAAACCAGCAGTCATGTGCTGACACTGAGCAGCAGCTAATCACAGCCAAATGTCCTTTAGTTGTGCAGCCTACACAAAATTTTCTTTCTTATGCATAATATGGATCCTATTATTATTTCCCTCTTTCCTCTTGCATTCATATTTCCCCAGACTAGGGCAGCACTACTATTATTTCCCCCTTTTGCCATTGTCTGTACAGTTTCTATTGTATTGACTGCCTGGAGTGTCTTTCTTCTTACCTTCCTTCAACATGAGCTGCAAAGCAGCATGCTGCTTGGGCTTTCTTTTCACTATTCATTTGTGAATTTGCATGCTTTGTAGTGCAAACTTTAATTGGAAAGCACTGTCCCTTTTTTAAATGGCAAGTGTGAAAGAGTTTTGAATTTTCAATACACTAATTCTCCCTGTTTTAGAACTATGAGTGTTTTTTTAGTGACAGCACATGGTCCATTAAGCAGCACATAAATGTTCTCCAATTTACTTCTCATTCTGAAAATGGAGGAAGGAAATAATACTCAGAAGAATAATTTTTCTTCCTAGAACTCCACAATTTGCCAGTTTCCCTTGGGCTACTTTTTTCTCTTGGGAATAAATATATTGCTCATTATAGAGCCCAGATCCTTAATAACTATAATCAGCAACTCTTTTAATTAATTTTCAAGTAAAATCATATTTATAATCATCCAGCTTTTAAAGGACAAGGCTGAACTTACGTTAGAGTCCTACTATTAGATAGTATAATGTTACAATGAAGTCACCACAGGCCTTGAAAGTACATTTCTATGTTTGCATGTGAGAGAGCATAAAAATAGAACACCTTTAAGATTTAAGTTTGCAAAGACACCCATTGCAGTACATATACTGATTTTGCATTTTCTAGTGAAATATTTTGGCCTTCTCTTAGGATGCACTGTACTCTGGTCTATATTAAAAGGGCCTTTTTGTCTGTCTGCTGATAAGAGGACTGTAGTGCATAAAGGCTCCAGTAGCAAGCACAGCCTTGATTTTCAAGGCAAGAATTCTTTAGATCTAATAAAGACCAATTCAAGAGTGACCAAGCCTTATAACTTACTTATAACTTATAACTTACCAGTGTTTTACTGGAAAATAGCAAAAAATAGCATGGGAAATGTGGTTTTATGTGGAAAAGTGGGCATATCCATAGATAATAGGATAATTCTCCACCCGGAGGCAAGAACTTTCTTTTGCTATAAACTAAGAACAAACAAAGCAAAACTTTATTCTAACCACATGCTGATGAGGTCAAGTACAATGACCACCTTTACTGTGCCAGGCATAATCACGTTGTCATTATAAATTAGTAAGTTCTAAAGAAAATTTTGAATCAAAGTATTAGGAATCTTTGTAAATTATATAGGGGAAGCTGTCTAGGGGAAGCTGTCTGGAGACATGAGCCAGTCAGGAAACTTTTGGTACCAGATATGGAGCTACATGCACAGAATCTCACCTGTGTCATGGTAGATCCCTATGTGTGTCTGGGTGGTATGGATTTGGAGGAGACACAATAGCAGTATCTTCTTGATGAGTACAACAGTGGTCTTTGCTCCTGTGTTTGCCCCCCAGTGTGTGCTTGAGCCAAGATCCCAACAGATTCTGGCGCCATCTCAGCTTTCAGAGGCTGGGCAAAAGCAGGAAAGGAACGGCATGCTGAAGGGTAAGGAAGCTCATTACATAGCTGAATAAATGATGCTGAATTGCTCGTTCTTATGAGCTGCATGGAGGTTGAGGGCTTAGCTTTAGAGGTGGGCAGGCACAGAGGAAGCTGGTGACCCAAGGCCAAGTATCTGGTTGTGGGTGAGAGAGTATAAGGAGAGATCGTGATCCAGGATTGGTGGCAGCCTAGGTGTGGACACAACCTATGCAAAGAGATGAAGTTGCCACAGTGATCAGATACCTTGCCCCAGACAGTGCTCCTGGCAGCAGCACATTCTCCAGCAGCCATTCCCAAAACAGCTCCCATCCCACTACCACTGCTCCTGAACTTGCTGGAATGCAGTCATGAAGCTTGCCCAGATCTCTTCTAGTTTATTAATGATAATCCGGGATCTGTGATGTCTGCTCTATTCCACCAATACACGTGTGTAATAGTTGAGGTACATCATCTTTCAATTCTAGCAATTTCCCTTCCAAATAAAAATAAATAAAAAAATTTGGCTCTTGAACTTCACTCAGCACAGGCCACTGAAAGTGATTTCCATGTGGCACTGCTGCAACTGTCTCCTACCATTTGCAGTGTTCATTTGTTCATTTACCTGTTCAGCTCTGCTCCCTAGAGACAAGACTGGATGTAGTATGGGTTGTCCATGGGCCATGGGCCACACCTCTGGACAAAGCCACTTCTCACCTATCTGTACTCACCAGGCGTACTCAGAAGCAAAGATCGTTCTTCCTATGCAAACAAACCTGCTGGAGTAAACACCATATCCTTGGCTCATCATGTTTGTGAGTCACTCCTTGTTGATGGGTGGTGGTTTCAAGTGTGGGATTGTAGCAAGGAAACTGCTTTGTTTCTGCATTGCTTTTATTCCATGGAAAGAAAATAACTACCATTCTTAGCATTCTCAAAGCCCTGTACAAGCTAATCCTTGCAACATTCCCATGTGGTAGGCAAGTATACTTAAACATGTTTCAAAATATGTGGAAACCAGAATGTAAAAGGGTAATTCATCTACTCAGAACCTTTAGGTAAGTGAGGATCTGAATTCAGAAGTGTCTTATGTCAGACAAATTGGTAATGGACTAGACAAACTTCTTCTTAAGGCCTTTCTCAATCACTCAGTTACAAAAAATAAGACAGTTTAAATAGTGAGAGTAGTAAAGGCTGTGGCTCCAACTGAAGCTTCAAAAACAATGTCTGCCCTCATATTAGGGGATGTTTGCATCCAGAGCATAGAGCACAGTATAGAGCTCAGCTTTATGTCTTGCTCTGATTTTATGGTAAGATGCTATTAAAATTTACTGAACTGAATGCATGGAAACTGCATCAAACAGTTTGCAACTTTTTTTAATTCTGCTTTTGCTTCATTTGTCACACTAGTTCGATAGGACCACCATTGTCCTTCACCCCTTGCCTCAGATTTCCTTCCTTGTTATTTCCTCCATTATTAAAAAATTCTCAGAGCTACTTAACCTTTTCCCTTCCCTATGAAACCCTTTCTCCACATCACCCCATTCCTCTAAGTCACTTTAACTGATCTCACATGTGCCTATTTGCTCCTCTCACCATGTTCCCACTAGGGAAACATTCAGCTTCTTCACTGCCTGAGGCATCTTGTCAGGGTATCTTTTACACTTGTATTCCTACAAATAAGGTCAAATTGTCTGGGAAAAGAAGGGGAAGGGGACTGACAGTTTAATCTGAAATTTTTATAAGAGGGAGTCAGGAAATGCAGAGCATCCTAGGACAAACTGGTGTGGCTTTACTTTTGCCAGGGAAAAGGCAAGTGAAGTTGACAAAAAGAAACCCTCGGCTATCTTGACCCATTTTAAATTAAACCTGATCATACCTGGTTTTGCAGCAGTATTCTGCATAAGGATGTCATTCCGTTTTAAAATCAGAGGAGCTCATTTTGAACTCACAACTATTTTGTGCAGATTTGTTTATGTATTTAATGCCAAAGCAGATTAATTTAAATTTATTTTATGCATACACAGTAATCTTGAGAAATTATAGTACATAGGAAGCATAAGGAAACACCAAGCAAATGTTAAAAGTCATTTTAATATTACAGAGAATTTCTTTGAATATTTTGCAGTTTCTCCCTTTTGCTATACACTTAAGAATGACCACTTCATTCTTTAGAGGGCCAAAATATGTGATATATTAGTTATCTTTACAAAAAGAATGCACATATGTGCTTGCATGCATGACTGTGCATCTGCATCTATATGTATCTTTTTCTGTGTGGGGAGATAGGCATGACATTTGTGGAAATCATCCTGTTTTCAAAGTCTACATTGTTAGTATTGAATAATTCAGTCTAGAAACCTCTCCTTTAAAGAGAGTGAAGTAATTCATCTTTCAGTAAAGCTTTTTCAGCTTTCTCATTTAATTATGAAATTGAAACTTCTCTCTTTCCAGATATTATCCTGGCAAGAAATATCTGTTCACTAGTTCCCGGGCAAGCACCCTAAGCCTGAATCAACAAATGAGTTTGGAAGGAATGATTGCTAAGGGAAGGTCGATGTACCTCTGACAGCTGGATTACTGGTTTATACCTAGCTGAGCGTGTCAACCACTGAATGACATATCTGGTTGCCAAAGATTTCAAAAGCAGTTTTCATTGGCACTAAATTTAATTTTTTTGGAACATTGCTAAGAAAAAACAAGATTCTGAGCACTGTCATAATTTACACTGTTTCAAGGAAACAGTACTAATAATCTGCACTTTCATTCTTTTCCATGTTTTCTCTCTGTTCCAGTAATCTCCTAATTAATAGTTTATTTGGCCTAGGTTTGCAAGCCCTTTGCAAATGGAAGACCAAACAGGTTAAAGAAAATACTTCCGAGAAGTTATAATTCAGAAGAAACTGTCTTCAAAACTCCATCTGTGAACTGTTTCTCTGTAAAGAAAAAAAATGACACTCTAGATGTGAAAATCTCAGGCTTCAGATATACATCCTGAACCTAAATAACGGACAGCTGCTCCTGGAAGAGGTCGAGGGGTGGCTATGAATACCTTGGGTCGAGGGGTGGCTGGGAATACCTTGAACACATCAGTCCAAACATCCAACACACAGCTGAGCTGAGCTGCAGAATGCCTGGTTATTAACTCCATAGTGTAAGCCAAGGAGGATGTCCATGGCTCAGGCACCCGCAGCAGCAGAAACCGGCAACACTGAGAGACAGGAGACTGAGAGAGCAGAAAGTGACAGAGAGATGATGGTTAGACACACGCAGGCCCCACTACTGCTTCCACAGTCAATGGTCTGAATACAACCCACTGGTCTGAATACAACCCCCTGGTGCTCCAGTAAGCTGAGGAACAACAGCAGATTCCCTCTGAAGGAGCCAGCGTGGAGGGAGAAAGAAAGACAAGGGGTTAGGGGGTGTGGGGAGGCAGGGCATCAGGAATGCCATGGTGATAAGCAGAAAGATCAGGAAACTATGGCAGTGAAGTGGCTGTGAGAGCATGGAAGGGAGATGGGAGCAAGTGAGACAGCTTTTATCTAAGTAATGAAAACCCAGAAAAGTTTAAAAAAATAAAAATAAGTGACTGGCCAAATTCCAAGGCATTATTTTAAGTCCACTGTCAGATGTAGATTATTCAAATAGTTCAAAGTTTCTTGGTCTGCCCCCCAGGTTACTCCCTGGATCTGAAGGCTGCTCCATTCAGAGGGCTGCTTTTTTGTTCCCCGGATATCAGGTTTGTAGCGAACAGAAAAACCTTTTGCGCAGTAAGGGCTATTTAATTGCAACATATCACTAACAGATAAGCACCTACACAGATATTGCCACGCTTACAACACTGTGCAAGGGTTAACTAATTGTGTTAAGTATTATTGCCTCCATTTCGCACATGAGGGCATTGGGCAGAGACAGGAAATACCACACCCAAGATGACAAAGTTCAAAGGGTTCAGAAGCCTTTTGACTGTACTACCTTTGCATTTTACAGACCTGTTTACTAAAAATACGGAACATTCTTATTTACGGAAAATGAGGATTAATAATTTACCTGGGCCATTAGACCCTTTGTACCTGGCTTACAGTAACATGCACTGCGAGTGTTGGAACGTTTTACAGAGAACTGACAAAGCTGGAATTGGCACGTGATGCCTCAGGCCACAGTGGAGCCATGACTCCCCACTGGCAAAGGCACGGACGTGTTGGGGACCCCTGCAGGGGGGTGTTAAAGCAGACAAGACTTCAGTGAAAGCGTGGGTCCTGTCCCAGGTGGCAATGGTGATTGCAGACTGTCACTCGGTGATCTGTACCGTAGGAGGCTTAGCTGGGACTGTCTGCTGGGTAAAGAGGATTATGAGTTTAAACGTGTAACACCCTTTTGCCTTCTTCTTCCACCTTTGTACTGAAATTAATGCAGAAGCCAGTAAAGGTATTTCCAGTTATCTGTGTTGAAAGTGCACTTGCACTGTGCATCAACCGTATTGAAACAAACTGCTTTGTTTCATTACCACATGCTTCTCCACTAATAAATTACATCTTAGATCAAAAGAACAGGGTTTTCTTCTGTTTTGTAATCCATCTGGTTTCCTCAGGCATTTGCTCTCCTGAAGTCTTAAAGGACTTCAGTACTGTAAAGGATTTGTATATTACTCACTCTTCAAGAGGCCAATATATTCGAGTCAAACAAAGGCTTCTGATGTATAATATATATATTAGTTTGTGCATATGTGGACAAATGACTCGACAAAGGATATTTTTATTAGGGAAAGTAAAACTCAAGCTTTTTTTTCTTCATTATTTCCTGTTTTCATCATATTGAAAGCCTAATTTCAGTAAATGTTTAGCTACTTCTCTTCAGCAATTCCAGTTTCCTACAATCCAAAATTTACCACCTCACCTGAATTCAGCTCCTACAAATCTGTCTGTTTGAAGTCATTCTTGAGTCCTTGGTACTTTTTAAAATCACTAGCTTTTAATAGGCCTTCTTGAATATTCAAGGTTATGATGTTCCTTGCCCTCTAAACCCCAAAGAATAGATGCTGCAGAAATTTAATTATATTGCATATGGACATTTTCATCAGGCTCTTTCTTTCTCTATTCTCTATGTATTTTTTTTTTCTCTTCCTGTTTATTTCTAAGGATTATAAACATAGAGGTGAATGCTAACTCTTTGTATTCTAGCTTTAGGAAGCCAGCACTGACAGGTTACTGAATCTGTCTTGTGATGAGTCTGATACCACAATGGTGAGATAATCATTCAAATCATTGTTTATGCATCACAAAATGGAAAGATCCTAGTGTGTAGTGTAAGAAAATGGGTGGGAAGGAAAGCAAACATCTTCCAGGCTCCAAAGTGTCTCAGCTACGACTTTGAAGAAGCACATGAGACTGTACCTAACCTTTAGTAATGGCCGTTCTGCAGCAGCACTTGTCTGACAGGTCTCCAGATTTCATCCTACACAGTAAATAGTGAGTTTGTGACTACAGCTTACTAACATGTTGTAAGCTGCTGTGGGATTGTGGAGCTCTAAGCAGACCAGCCTCAGACAGCAGGGAAGTTCATACTGTGCTTTGGAAATTATAGGTGCTGGCTAGTACTAAGTTTAGGAGGCTGGTTCTCATGGGAGGTTTCCAGTGTTTACGTGTCTGCACTCAAAGTAAATGTTTGTTTGCAGATTGTGATCAGAAGGGAAAACAAAAAAAAGAGTAAAACTTGTTACCTGAATCTTTACAAAAAAGTCAAATAACATCTACACTAAGAAAGTTGTGGTGCATGAACCACCTCTGATGACAGACTGCCACAGTCACCTGAGCTTTTTAGTTTTACAGATTATTTCAGTGGAGATAATGGAAAGGTGTCCATGTTCATAATACTTTTGCTCTATGCTTGATTTTTAAAACTTAATTCATAGTGGCAGGAAATATGTGTAATAAAAAAATCATGTAATTAATTTATCTTTTATTATAAAGCGAAATTTATTGAATTATATCTTTTCCATCAGATACCCCTAATTACTTAATTTTCTATATTTTAAAAATTATACCCACCCCCTTTACCAGGTTTCTGCTTATGATACACCAGAAAATGTGAAAATATGTAAATCTCAGCTGTTCAGAGTATATAAGAAGTGAGGAAACTCTCTAATACCCAGAGAAGTCATTCTGGTTTTAATAAGCTATGTACATGATGGAAGGATGCTGTCTGAAAACAATGAAATTCTTAAGCCTTGGCAACAGCATATTGATGTCCTGTACTAGTTACACATGCTTGCTGTTGTAGATGACAGTCTTCTTTCACCCTGGAAGAAAGCGGTCTTGAATCAAGGGGATTTATACGCAAAAGGAAAAACATGTTAGCTTTTAGTTTTTCCACCTACATATGAAGATATTTTAGTGGACTTGCACTGATCTTTGTGCAAATGTTTGCCTTCTAAAAGTAGCTGAAAACTGAGTAATCTTTGCTCAAAAAATTGGTCTGATCATAATAAAGAGATATTAAAGAGATGTTAAAGAAGAGCATTAATGGAGCTGTATCAAAATTTAAAAATTAATGGATGAATGCCAAGAGATTTGGCTCCTAATTTTGACTTGTCAATTCAAGCAGATCAGAAAAAAAAATTAATTTTTGGCCTTTTCAAAAAAAAAGTCCATATTTTCTTGAAATACTTGAACAGCTTGAACATGCTATAATTTCTGTTCAACACCTCAGCAAAAAAATTTTAGCAAATAATATTTCCTATTCTCAAGTAAGGTATCTCAGGAGAGTATGTGAAAACAGAAAATAACCAAGATTTAGTTATTCTGGTAAATATAGGTGTCCTTGCACATGAACATAAAAAAATGAAGAAATGTTATGAATGAACCCTATTATGAGTCTCTATGAATGGCATGCATGCTGCAATTACTGCTAGATTTTTTTCATCTGAACTATTAATGTAAGTTAATTCATTCAAATTGGTCTATTTTCATGCACAGATTATAAGTGTCGAATGTCCTTTGATTTCAGAGACATTTAGCCCAGACAAATCTATCCAAATATAAAATCAGATTTTCAATACTAAGGCAACCTTTATCAAATTGGCCACTTTTCAGAGAATAGCTTCTGTTCCAGCATTCACAGAGATTTAAAATATAAAACAAAAACACTTCAAGTCTCTTGAATGTATATTTCAAGGCTTGGGCTGAAGGTTCCCAGCCTCTTGTGTAACAGAGGATCTCAAGTGAGGAAAAGACTGGAAACAAATGCAATTAGCATTTGCCATTCAGATGGAAGTGTAGCTAAGTGAATGCAGCTTGTGGATGCTGAATTCCTGAGGAGCAGCACTGAGAGCACAGGACTCTGAGGACACAGAAGGAAATTAATTCCTCTGCTTTATTTGAGAATACTTGCAAATGAGAGAAAAAAAAATTCACATAGCAGACCACCCTAGCCCAGCAAAAGACTTACTAAATATAATGCAAGTGTCCAGATAAGTAGCAGCCATAAGAAATGAAGGATTACTACAAAATATGCAAGACATTATCCTGCTGCAGGTATTCTCCTGTTCCCACATGTCTGCTGCATACCATAGCTACAAAATATGTCTCTCTATTTCCACGAACCCACTCTTAAAGGTTTTTGCTTTGCTGATTTTTCCAGTTAATGATAGTCAAGGCACTTGGGAGAAAGATTTATGTCAGTGATGCACAGGTTCAGCAAATTGTCAAAGAGTTCTGCTGAACAATTAATCATCTTTTCTCCATTACAATTTGTAAGTGCCAAGCATATACACAAAGCCATTTTTATAATATAGTTATTATAGGTACATAAGTAGTATATGAATCATGTATTAAAAAAAATACAGAGTGCTAGCTACCACATGGATTTGTAACTCCTTCTCTGCATAAGACAGACCCCAAAAAATTGTGGAGGCTGTAATCATTTTCATGACACTACTTTAAGCAGATCTGAATCTCTGTTATATCGCTGCTTCCCAGGCAGCTTCATCTACAGTTATGTACATTAGGGTTTTGGTTTTTTAAGAGGGAAGCATTCCTATTTAAAAGAGAAAAAAAAATAAAAAAATAAAAAAAACAACCCAAACCAAAAAGCTAGAGCTAGTGCATTTTCAGGAGCATCCCTGAAAGGTTCTTTGATCCACAAGGAGCTGAGTGCAACATTTCCTCAGTGGTTTTTTGCGGTACTTTGGCTACTCAAACTTGTTCTTTGAGAACCAAAAGAAACTTTTCTCCTCTTTTAGGGAGAGGTATTCTTAGGTCCAAGCCCCAAAAATAGACTTCTGAATGATGTAGATTCTTGGTTCAACTTAAGCCACATGCCTGCCTCTGTTTCTCTCTCTTTTAAATATCCTCAGAGTCAAGCTCCTTGTTGCTCTACATCAGCACAGGCTCAGAATGCAGTTTCCTGTGAAGTATATTAATAAGTGAAACTGCAGACCGGATATGTCAACAGTCACAGAGGAATTCCAGGGGGAGCAGACTCATCTCCAAAGGTGTCGGTGCTGTGAATGTTCACATCCTGCTGTCTTCCCATCAGTTTCCCTCTTCAAGGGTTTCTGTGTGAACTATGCTCATTTTAGAAGTCACACCCCCAATAACCTGTTGCAATTCTTACATGCAGCTTCTTTTTTGGAACTCAAGAAAAAATATCCGGATTATTAGTGTTTATTATGCCAATAACTTTTGGAAGCCAGGTTTATAATGTGTATACTACAACATTCCACTCAGATCAAAGAAAACAAACCACTCTAATTGGGTTTTGAGATCAAATACTTCAAGCTTTACAGTCACTGAGCTACATGTGGCTTAAATTATCTATATTGTACAATCCTGGACTGCATATTTTGTGCTATACAGTAAATAGAGAACATGTGGTTTGGAATGTGTCTACCGTATGTGCTAGTGCCCATAGTAACCAACAGGATCACCGAAATGCACTGTCAAGAGCCTAATAAAAATTGATTGTGATTTCCAGACTCAGACCTCATGTGGACAGACAACAATTCATTGGGGTCTGTGGGTGCTAAAAGCAATGTTGAACCTTTTATGTGAGGCTTCAAACACAAGTAGACAAAGAATCCACATAGCACAGGGCAAATTCTTGCCTCTATCCTTAATGTATTAAATTACTCTGAAGTACATGAGCAGAACAGCAATCAGAATATGTGCATGCATGGATATTTAAACTGAAGAATTCCACACCTCTTGGCTTTAGCCTTTTTTTTTTGTACAAGAAATAGGATGTTCACACCTAGATATAGATAGGGTTCTATATTTATGCCAATATAATAAATTGATAGCTTTCCTTTTTCAATTTCTTTTTTTTTTTAGCAATTTCTGTTCCTTCAGAAACATATAAATTTGGCCACAAATTTGCAAAGTCATTTTGAAATCTTCCAAATGAGTGATATTTCAAATATTACAGAAAATTGTTAATTTTTAAAGTAAGACAGAATGTAAAGCCTGGCACAGAAGGAATATATAAGTGCATTTAACCAGTTTTCTCACTTTCGGCACCAATAAACCTGAAAGCACTCTTGCTAGAGAGCTGTCACTAACTTGTCTCACAGTAACAACCATCACAGCTGACTACAGTGAAATCTTTTGTCGAAGCTTCCCCTGACACGTGTTTCTTGATGCTGTACTGTTTAGAACAAAGTGTAACAGCAACAGAAAGACTTGGGATGTTTTTGAAGAGGGAATGCAGTGGGGGATACACAGCTGTAACTGGACATCTGCTAGTGCAGCAGGGTAACATTAATGTGAGAGATGCACATTTTCATGGTGCATTATGCAGGAATTAACCATGCAACCAGCAATGCAAAAGGACAAAATAATATCCTAGGTCATGCTACCCCTTCTATGACATTAAAATTAAAAAAAAAAAAAAAAAAGGCAAACAAAAACCAACAAAAACCAGAAAATTGCTGAAATCTTTCCTGGAAAGAGCTTGTTTTTCATGTATTCTTATTTCTGAGCTTGCAAAAAACCTGGAAAATAGCAATTTTCCAGTACTTTCTGCAATTTGAGTTGGAGGAGGATATTATGTAGGAGGTTGGTATGTTTAAAAGAACTGCAGATACACTCACCAGCAAGCAGGCTTGGTTTATCAAAATGATCACTCCCAGTATGTGCTGGTTTCAGTAGTGATGGTGAAGGTGAAATATCCCAGTATCCTATAAACAGCTGAACACTGTGCCCTTGGACCTGAACTGAGACGGCACTTCAGCATTTCAGCAGAAGCTAAGGGATTCACCTGGAGAGGACAGAACTGTCCAAAGCAAATACTCAACCACTTTCAGCAGTTAGGGATGTGCTGCTTGGCTGCAGTGTTAGTTTCACTGAATTCAACCTGCTGATGGCTCATCCCCTCAGCTGACAAAGACTCGGATAAATCACCCTTTCAAGCCATGTGGACATGGAAGAGTCTATAAATAATAAAGGACTTTGGGACAGAAAGAAGAAAATGATAGTTGTTTTCTGTGGCTGTGTCAGTGGTGCTTAATGGAGAGATGCACAGCACTAAAATCAAATGGCATGGGCCGACTCGTGCCCTTGCTGTGTAAGGCTCTCTCTCTGCATATCAGACTGACTTCCTCCACACAGCACAGAAATTGGCCCAGAACCCCTTCTGGCTCTTTCTGGTTTCTAAAATGGTGTGAGGGTTATGCTGCAGCCTGTTACAGTGGCTGGAGCTGGTAGTTGTTAGTTGACTCAGAGTGTGATAGGAAAGCATATAGTTGCTAGAGACTTCTGGAGTGGTGTTGAAGGACAGACTGGTCCATAAAGCTTTTTTTTGAGAAGCCTTAGAAGCACACTGTAACTATTGTCTTGAGACAGTTCTCTGGAGTGGTCCAAACCAGGACCAGAGGGTGAGTTGACAGTTAATCTACCTGAATGCTCACAAGGCCTATGCTCACACACTGCTTCACCTGATTTTATTCTGTAAATTTACTTCATTCAATAAAAAGCTGAACTATACCCCAAGTATCATTTAATGACTGTAACACTTAATAAGGAGGGCAGAAGCACTCTTCAGTGGCAGGCAGGTGGAAGCATTTGTAACTCAAGGATGCAAGCAGCCAGATATGGCTAAATGATGTAGCCTTTTTTTTCTGCCATTTGCTCACAAGGGATTTATTTTCTTTCTGGAAACGGTTATGTTAATGCATTCTTTTGTAATTCATCATTGTATGTATTTTCCATACTTCCTCTCCTATTTTATTTTGTTACCAAAGGCTACTTACATGGAAACAGAAATATTTTGAGGGTTTCTATTTAAATTTTTCTTTCTTCCTACGTCAGTTTTTTTTGCTTAAACTCTTTGGTGATCCAAGCTGGATTGCTTCTGAGCAAGAGCATTTCTCACAGACAACTGTCAAACAAAGAAAGGATAGCTCAGCTGTGACAGGGACATTCACAGAAGAGAAGCTGAATGCTTGGCAACAGCAGCATCAATCCCCCTACCTGCTTGGCATTTCCTGCACGTGTCTGAAGCCTTAGAGCTCAATGAACACTTGAAATTCAGGAGAATTTGCTCAACTAATTTCAGCAGATATGGACTTACCAGGCAGTCCAGACCCATTTGGGAGTCCTTTGTTTCTTCTCTCTTCTGCTGCAGCTAGAGAAAGGCCAAAGTAAGACACAGTCAGGTGGGGAATGTTGGGGTAAGGAGACAAGAGAGAGAATCCACATGAGTGTCTGCATGTACCTGGTTCTGTTCTCCAGAGAGTTAATTTTGTTTTGCAATGTTAGGCTTTTCCAGCCTAGTTTTGTGCTCCAGTAGAACTGCAGCTTTAGCAAAGGTAGAACTGTCCTTTAGCAAAAGACAAGAGAAATGGTAATGGTCTTTTCCTGATACCTGCCCCTTGGCTTGTATTGTGTTATAACCCCATATTTAAACATGCATCTACTTTTCTTTGCTCTTTTCTACAGCAAAGACTGAAAAGCACAAAATGTGCTAGGTCAAATGCAGTTGGGAGCAAACAGCAGTGCAGATATGGATGGCATCCAGAAAAGCTGCAGGAGTCACACTCAGACCACCTACCTACTGCATGCGTCAAAACTGCTGCAGAATATAAATTCAAGGCAACAGTGTGCAGCTCCTACTGCCTGCTATCCAGAGCTGCCTACTGTAGGCTAGGCTTCATGCGGCAAGGTTTCATACAGCCCTCTGAATTTTTACTGACATCAAACTTGTCTTAACTTTTATAAAAGATAAAATATACTAAGCCTCCCTTTCTTTTCTCCAGTTTATCTTTTCATTTCATTCCTTTATTTCTTCTGAAAGTGAAGAAATTAAAACACCCCTTAGCTTGATTCGTTGCAAAGAAAAAATAAAATATTATCAGGCCTTTTATTTTTCTGTTAGCTAAAGTTTAAGTATCTCTATAAATGCTTTCAATTGTAATTTTTTAATTAAACTATTTTTTTTTTTACTTGTAGAGGCTACTGCTTCAGTTTTAGAAGTGTGATAGTTTCTACCAGGAGTTTATTTTAGGAACTCTGAAGAATGAGAATGCTTCAGTGAGTCTCCTACTACCTTTGCAGCCAAATGGCTTATAAAAGCTTGATTTTAGCTGTACAAGAATTCCCTTTACAGTCCATGGGAGGGGGAAAAAAAGAAAGAAACAGAAAAAAAAAAAACCATGTCTGAAAGAAAATTAAGAAAATTCATGCCTCTGTCAATTACAGAAATAGAAAAATGGCTGCTAGACTATAAACCAAATTTTTATTTGGCAAAAAGAGACCCATCACTTTAAAGAAACTGGGCAGTCCAGCAGGTTTGGAAACAAAGATTAGGAAAAGGAGGTTGGTTACTGAAGAAAGGCTTTGATTTAAAACAGTTGCACAGGATCTGACTGCAACTCTTAGATTCATGCATGTAGATTTCATGAGAATAAGTGATTTTGTAGGAAGAGGGAGTTCCGGGAAAGAGATATGTACAAAAGTCCCATGAAGCTCTCTCATATTTCTGAGATACTTGGCCACACACAGAGTAATTCCTCCTCAAACACATCCCTCATTTTTGTTTCCTCTCACAGTACAAGGTAACAGTCCCAAACAGGATCATGGCGTTTGGAAACGTAGGAAGATTGACATGGGATGCTTCATGCAGCAGTCAACCTGAGATCTGGAGGTCATACCAGATGTTCAGTTTTCTCTGTGTGTCCCTACCAAAAACATTTCAGATTTTCTAGAGTGGTTAATTGCTCCCATGAGCTGTACAATCAGACCAAGACAGACTTTCCACAAAGTAAAAGGGTGTGCAGCAAGTGCAAGAGTTTGTTTAATGTCATTATTGGCTTATCGTCCATCTGGTTTTGACCCTACTTTGCTTCATACTCTTCCCTCTCCAACCTTCCTATGGATACTGGCTTGCTGACTGTACAGATTTGTTCCTGGCCCTTGAGCTCTGTGGTAAGATACCTCTGTGCCTCATTCTGGCATCTGTTCTGTCTACCCCGTATCTTTCTATCCCTTTGAGCAAGGAAGTGCGAAGTAGAAATTAAAAATTATGCTTCAGGAAAAACTCAGCACCCAAAAATGTGCTTGATTATGTGTACTCAGTCTGGAGTTAATTCTTTAGCTATTCTTGCCTAGCCCACCATGATGTCTTCTGACCTCAGAAGCCCCAAACATACTGAAATATTGTTAATCCTTTCTAAACCCAAATCTACCCAGCAGCAACATGAGCTGTTCAAGAAATGCCATAGGTTCAACCTCATCCACAACCCTTCACTTCATATACCACTTAAGCATACATTAAGGGACAGTGTGTTTGAATACTAGCTGTTGAATATTTTAGAGTCAAATAAACAGAAATTGCCAAAAGAAATTTTATAAATGGTATGTACTTTCATATTTGAATGTTAATGGTTTCATTTTTAGTAGAAGAATTGAGTATGAAGATTTGATTTATTGTTAGCTCAGGTCAATAGTATTGATTTAGGTATTGAGCATGATATGTGCCACTGCAGTTATTGTTCCCCTGAAATAATTTGTTTTGATACATATACATTGATTACATTTTTAGTGTTTTAATGATACTAGTTATTATGGTACTGACATAACACATGCAAGCACAGTATACTGCTCTTTATTTCCTGAGCTAGTGATATGTTATGGATCAGGGTTATCAGGTGCTGTGCTTCCTGAAAGTCAGCAGTCAGCGTCCACCATTACACCAACTTCTTATCTTTGGAAATCAAATGGAAATCACACATTCACTACCAACTGATACAGCCAGTTAATACAACAGGACAGAGCAGGGAAGACAACTTGCAGGTATCAAAAAAGTCAATGTTCTCTCCCTCTTGCTGGACACATCAGGCAAATAACACTTCAAAATCCCAGATCTCCTTTGGTTATTCTGAAAATATTCCCCTCCCCAACCTGACTATTGCCAGGAATCTGTCCCCTGAATCTGCACATGTCCCTTTGCCTTCTCAGAGGCTGGGAGGGAAATGTGATTTTTACAGACACTTGCACAGTGATCTGGAGAGTAACAACAAACAAACAATGAACTTTGGTATCTTTCCAGCGTCCTCTTGTTATCATATCAATGAAACGGGAGTACACAGCAACTATGCCCACATTTGTGGAACAACTGAGAGAGGTATTATTTTTTTTAACAGATTGCCAGTTACTCTGTCTTTGAAAACTAGTATTGTTTGTACATGACCTAGAACTATCAGTTTTAGCATGAAGGGCAACCAGCTTGATCAGATATTCCTTGTCTTCTGATATCCTCACATCACCAGTTTTGCAGCCACTTTCATCCAAGCTAGGAAATCCTCAGATACTTTTTCTTTCGAGACAAGTCTCTGAACTGATGATCTTTGTGGTATTCTGCATATGGCTTTCTGGTAATTAGCTATGTCTTTTCCTTATTTAGATTGAGAGTACAAGGTTTGCATGGATTTGCTGGCTTTTTCTTGGCAAAATTTCAGGGTTTTTTCGAAATGGAATCACTTCCTCTTGACTGTATTATGCACCTGCCCTCAAATTTATTGCAAGCAGGTATTTGCCCTTGTTTTCTGTGTGTTTTATCAGCTGCACCTTGACTGTTCTTAGTACTTTTACTTTAAGGAATACAATCTTCACTGCAACCCTTCACTTCTACCTGTTCTGAACATCATGTGCATTTCTTGCAGGGAATGCTTTGCTTTGATCTTTCTGCCAGTTCTAATGCTTTTAATTTGATCTGTAATTATTCCCTATAATAACTGTTTCAGTTCATGTGTCTCAGCTTTAATATAAGGGTGATTAAGTGCTCAGTGATCCTGCTTGGCAGTCACCTTCTAGTAAAGACACATACAACATTTTTGCAGGAGTCCAAGTGCTCCTAAAGTCTACAATGACTTAGGAATATGTATCCTTCTTTATGTTTCCAGGGTCTGAAAGTATATCCCACCACTGTGCTAACCCCACCACAAATACCCATGTGAAATACTTCTGGGCTCTACTACTGTGCTTGCTTTGCAGTGCAACCACTTTTTTCTTGATTTGTTTTTCTTAGTTTGTTTTTAAACACTGAGGGAGGGGTTGTGTAACACATGAGTGCTCATCTAGAGAGAACTATATGTCCTGTTTTTTCCAACTTTTGATGGACCAAGATTGCTGAAGGTTATGGCCCTCTCACATGACATGAAAAACTCTGCTGCCTTCTGTAGCACCATAAAATGCTATAGATGGAATATCATAGTGAATTGAATTAATTATAGCTTTCTGACTTTGTCAGAACATGTTTTTAGAGTTGTAGTTAATACTTTACTTTCGACATAGAGTAAATATTTGTAAGTTACAAATGGGAATTGAATTTATGCAGCTTTTAGAAGGCACAGAGGTATAATTTATTTATAAAAATACATTTGTTTATAAAAATTATTCTTTTTTTTTCTTGCCTTTTTTTCTGAAATAGGTTTCATCTTTCAAAAATTGAGAGGGAAACACACTTTAAGGGTGTTTTCCTTTTCAAAAATTTGAAAAAATAGAAAATTATTTTACTTTAAATTAAAAATCAGAAGCACATTTCAATCAAATATATATTTAAGCAGATCATAAATATCTTTATGTAGAGCTATGATGAATGTATGGATAAAGGTATTGATATCCATACATGTTTTTTAAAAAATCATTTTGTATTTATACCCCTTCTAAGGCAGATCTCACTGGATTCACATTCACTCTATACTCTTTACAGAGAAATAATTTTTCCAAAAGCTGAAAATCTTTTTGTAAACATTTTCAAACACCATCAAAGGAAAAAGCTACACATTCTAACTTTGATACAGTCTTTTTTTCCTTCTCAGCTGCAGCTACTGATTCCCTCTATTGATAAACCCTTTTTTCAAACACGTCCGATGGAAATTAAAACAGACACTTAATTCAATATAGGTTTATGAGTGTGATAGATCAAGACAAATAGATGTTAACAAGAAATAATATTGGAATAATGGTACCTGTTCTCATATATGAGATCCATGTTTGCCTCTCAGCAATGAAGAAAAATTAATCGCCTCATACATTCTAGACATTTCTACTTGCTCTTTTCAATGGAAAAGACAAGTCAGCATTTATTGTTACTGAATTTTTTCATTGGTGCTGAATATTTCCCTCTGTGAAGACTGTACAGCGGGAGAGTTTTAAGTACAGCAATAAGCAGTTGCACCTGATGCTTTACCAAAAATCTTTGTTACCTTTATTATTGGACTCAAGGACAACAGACACTGCTTTTGTGGGGCTTCTCTTTATCATCCTTCTCCACAGCCAGATGATCTTCTCCATGTAAGGTAGCAAATCCTTTCCCATACCCTGCTGCACTCAGGAGAGGGTCAGAGGTGTTGGAGTTGGCTATTTGTGTACTCTTGGCTCAAAGACATGAAGGGCTTCACAGGCTGTAGCAAACAGAGGGAAGAGGGAAGCTACATCCCAAAGAACAAATACAGGCTTCAGTCCCTTCTTATGGAAAGCAAAATACTGAAAGTCAGAATCAGAGCCTACTTCAGCAATGGAGATAAGATCACTGAGAGGGGATCTTGTCACTGCATTCAAATATCTTAAGGGCAGATGTAAAGAGGACATGGCCAGACTGTTTACAGTGGTGCCCACTGGCAGGACAAGGTGCAACAGGCAGAAACTGAAACACAGGAAGTTCCATCTAAAGATGAGGAAAAACTTAACTGTGAGGATAGCAGAGCACTGGAACAGGCTACCCAGAGAGGTTGTGGAATCTCCCTCTCTGGAGATATTCAAGAACTCCCATGGACACGATCCTGCGCAACCTGCTCTAGGTGGGCCCACTCTATCCATGGGCATTGGACTGGGTGGCACTAGAGGTCCCTTCCTCTACCATTCTGTGATTCTGTGTGCAATTGATGAAATGCTGGAACACACATTATTTTTCAAGAGGCAATTAGATGGTAACTGCTGTGCTTCAAGGCCCTCTCTTTGTTGTGTTTTCATATGGATCTCAGCACAGCAAAGTCCCACAACAGGAGCCTGTAGATATACAGTCTGCTGTGATGGACAGGTATTTATTCTCTTAATGACAAGTTCCTGAATTGTCCCACTGGTCTTCCTCTGAGTAAATACACAGATAATGTGCTGCTCCAGCCTTTTCAGAGGCATGGCATAAATGGTAGTTAGCACTTGAGAAAGCATTCCAAATTGTCCAAGAGGAAAAAGGAGCTTGTTAAAGGAAAGAGGTGGACCGATGAAAGGAGTGGGTAAAGATCATGTCTTGTTTGTCTTGGTTTTTACCAGCTTCATGTAAGAGCAGGCATAATGACCACAGAGTTAGCATAGTACTGTAAAATAGTGGAACATATGCAAATGTATCCTTAGAAGAGCTCAAAGACACAGCACTGGATGATATTTAAAGGAATTCTCAGTTAATCTTCAAATTTTACTTCTGCTGTAGCTGACTGGAAATCTCATATCCATCTTTTTGGTGAACATCTACATTTATAAAAGCAAACTTTTCCACTTTCTTGGGAACTTTCTGGTTGGGCAAACTTTCAGATCCATCAAGTATGGATATGCTAGTATTTTGACTAGTTTTACCCTTTGTGAAATTCTGTCTCCTATTCTTCCTTTAGCTTTTTATAAAGCATATCTTCTCTTCAATGGGAAAAAAAGGAATTCCAGTTCTTTTTCACAACTTTTGTTCTGCAATCATTTAGTCCCAGACTCTTGCACCTCACCTTCCTATTTATGGCCTGTTGCTAAGAGTCACAGAGGAGTCTATTCACCTATTTTTGATACTAATGCAAAGCTGACTTTCCTCACTTTTTTATAACCTTCCTTCTTTCCACATCAGATTCAGGTTTCTTGCTTCTCTCTTTGAGGTCATATGATCCTGTTCTGTAGCCAATTTGATTATAATTTTTTTTCTCCATTTCCCACTTTTTCACTTAGTCTCCTTCCAATCTGCTCTTCAGCTTGTTCATGTTATTTTCTCATGTGTTTCAAATTATTTAAAATTCTTATGGATAGGAATTTTGTCTTCCTACACTTGTAAACTGGTATTTACAGATGGAGATATAAGAAATGTAAGTATTTATTAACACTTTTACCTAATCATCACCTGCATAACCCAAGTCTTCTGTATTAGCAATATCATTAAATTTTGTTCCTCTTCCAAGCAGCAAATAAATGTAGATCATGGAAAAATTTTTTGTTCTACAAGCCTTGCAGATTTCATCGTCTGAATTTGTCCTAAAGTGACAACCTACATTTTGATATCAGCTTTGCCAAGTTGAAACTGTAATTGCATTCCTATACAACCTGAATCAAGTTTCACTTGTCATGAATATTTTTATGTTGTAAAGTCATCCAAAGAATATTACTTTTCTGAGCAATCCAGCCATGGGTGTCTTTCAAGTGATCCTTAAATGCTATTCAAGTAAAAATTCCCAATTCCTTTTTTAGAGTAGCTGTCTAATGTCAATGCATTATATTTTAAATGGAGATGGGTTTGGGAAACAGCTACTTCTGTATAAAAATACAGTCATTTGCTTGTTTGCAATGGCTGGTTTTAGAAGTTTTTCCAAAGTTCAAGCCAGTCTCTCAGAGAAAACTGAGTATGTAGACATCTTCCAGTTCATAATATTTATTTTTTTATATATATTTATAAACAGGCAAGTTTTAGATGAGCTTACAGTGTCTCTGCAAGCATTCTTGTGAAACTTATGGACCCAATCTGCAATTGCCGAACAAGAGAAATAGTCTTGCAGCTAAAATGACATCCCTAACATTTTACTAGTTGTCTTTCTAAATCTGTATTTGGTGAATACCTATGCCCTCTTGAAACTGGCAGGGAGTTTTTTGAGTGGGCATAGTGCCACCCCAACAGATGGTCACAGGCGAAGGCATGCCAGAGAACCAGTATGTGCCTCATGTCTGAGTATTAAGCGATGGATTTCCATCCAAGAATGTCAAAATAGCAGTCAATGCAGAAGATCTGAACCTATGGCTGAAGGGATATGCTAACTATTCCTGCTCAGAACTGGATTACCTTTCAAAATCATGATTTCAAAAAAAAAGAAGAAACAACCTCCTCCAGCTGTGAAATTTTGGCACTAACAAATGAGGAGTAGAAGGAAAGATAAGTATTTAATGAAATATTTTAACAGCTTACTATACATTAAGCACCTGAAATGTCTCCAAAATAAAAACAGCCTTCTGAGGCATGGCTCAATTTCCAGGGAATAATCTGACTGATGTCAGAAGGTGAACCTACAGATTACCTATCATGGTAGCCCATGTCTGCTTTTGGTTAAACAGCCCAGTCCTATGCAGGGTATGTCACACATCATGTCAATTTAAATTGGTACAAACTGCTACAAATCGGTACAAAATTGGTATCAGTGAATAATGTTGTGTTTGTACCAAGAAGGTTCTGTTCATTTCTTATACTAATCTATAATGGAAGTAAAGGCCTGAAAGGAAAGAAAAGAGAGAAAAATATTGAATAGTTTCAGCGGGATCAGGGTTAACATTTATTTCACAGAATCGCAGAACACGCTGAGCAGGAATGGATCAATAAGGAACATTGAGTCTGCTCCTGGCCCTGCACAGCACAACCCCAAGACTCATATCATGTGCCTGAGAGCATGATCCAAGCTGTCCAAGGCTCTTTTCTTTACTCTCTCAGGCTTTGTGCCATGATCACTTCCCTGGAGAGCCTGATCATGCTCTGTGTGAAGAACACTTTTTCAGTAAATAAAGACATTGCTAATAAACAAATTGTATGGTTCTAAGGATTAGATTGTGAAAGTAAAAGCTTATGGTGTTTAGGGAAATACTAAGAAAGTTTGAAATAAATACCAAAAAAAACCCCTTTTTTAAGTCCTAGAAGAAGAATATTTAAAGTCAAGTAAAAATTGTGGATAAGAGTACCAGGTTAAGAAGAAGCTGGCATTACCTACTACAGAGACCTAGAGGAAGTGTGAGAAACATTTACCCTCTAGAGCTATCAACCCTGCATCTTGCCTGGCCTGTTTTGGCAATCTCTGACATTTTAGTCTACATCTACACAGAAATGTCATGCTGATCTATTTATTTCAATCCAGTTGTTGCAACTCAACTCTAATAAACTGTTCATTTCACTTTGCTCCCTAACTTGATTTAATTTCCTTGTTAATCACAGTGTCAATGAAGCTTTGTGGTAATACTTGCTTCTTAAATGCAAGTACTTTCCTGAAAAAACAACAGTGATACATTTGGGTCTCACAAAAATCACTGTTTTGATTTTTCTTGCCCTTAGCTGTACAGTAGGTACCTAAAACGATGCAAAATCTGAGGTAGAAACTTAGATTAACAAACTGCCTGGTTGCCACTATTTTTTTCCAACATCATTTCTGAACACCTGAATCGTAGCGAAAAATAACACTGATGAATGTCATCATCAGCATAATCATTGTTAAGACCTGGATAGAGCATTTAGGGCTTCTGAGAGTAATTATTTTTTTAATAACAAAATGCAGAGGTAAAGTGTCACTTCTTCAGCACTAAAAATTAAACAATTAAACAATTAAACAATTAAACAATTTAACAATATTCAAGGTTTAAAACATAGCAGGAATATGAGGGGAAAGACAAAAGACCACTTGAAAGCTTCTGTCTTAAATATATCTTTCTTAATATCCACAAGGTTAATATTTGGGATTGATATTAAAATAAGCACCCCATGGGACAATTCTATATGGTGTGCTCCCTGTACCATGCAGGTTGAAATAAAATATACAGTAGGTTTTGTCCCATGCACAAAAGATGCTTCAAACCAACAGTTTATATAAGTCTCTTCTCCCTCTAGAGTGATGCAGGCATTTTTCACCTTTTCCAGATTCATTGGAAAAGTACCTCTTCACAACTGTGCTTTCACAGTTGTCTGCAAACATGGACACCTAATTTTCTAAAAAAAAATTTCTTCAGTTGCTTTTCTTCCATGCATCTTTCTCTCCCCTGCAGTTCATGATGTTTTAGATGCTCTCTACATGATGACGCTCCTTTTGCACTGGCTGAGACATGGCAAGTAAAATAGCAATGGAAAATAGCTATGGAAAATGGCAATGGAAAATGGCAATGGAAAAACAAGCACCCCTTCTAACTCCTGTTCCTCAGGAATATTTGCATTGCAGGTTAAAGATGTATTTAGAGATATAAATGAAAGCAGTTAATACATGTACCAATGTCATGGAAACACTTGATCCCAGCAGTCACTTCTAGCCAGGGTGCAATGAGATTTTCCTGCCACGGAGCACACGGAGCTGTGCCCGTGTTAGCCAGGTTACACCAACTGCTTCAGGGCACATATCTTCCTCGTCCTTTTGCTGTGACAATAGTTTTTGTTTCTACAGACTCCAAAGGTGGCATTTTCCATATTAATTCTCCCAGGATAGATGAAGCACTTGGGAAATTCTGTTGATTTTAGGTAGATGAAGTAGTTGGGAAGCAGCAAGGCAGTAACTGCATACATAGACATGTAAGTTGTCTTTCTGCAGGGAGATATTTGTTGCCAAAAAAATGTAAAAAGATTCAAACAAGGCTTTCAGATCTCCCAAAATAGTCTGAATGCTTAACAGAAGTAGTTTTCCTTGCAGTTTTACTGTGAAATAGCACATTAAAAAATGTTCAAAGGTTCCATTTCCAGCAGTTTTTAGAGACATTTGAATTTTCACATTCACACTATATGAAAAATAGGAACAAGGTAGCCTTGTCCAGTGGTTTCCTGTTGAAGAGAAAGGTGAGCACTGCCGTGTTAAAAATGTCTTCTAGGAGAAGGGAACAAAAGGAGATGACTAAGAAGCCATGGTAACTGAGCTGCAAGGAGACGTCTATTCTGGGTTGTGTGTGATTGCCTGTATGCAATATTTCCGCATCTTTGTAGTTGCTGGGGATATGTTTTTTAACTGTGGTGATCAATTCTCTCCTGTTAGCTCTCCATATTGAATAAACAACATTGAGAAAGCTGAGGGCAGCTTTTTGAAGCCAGGCATTTTGCACAGGGTGCTGACTACAGTCCCTGTGTCCCTATCACAGCACTCTGCTTTGCAGATGGCAGCATCTGCTAAAAAAGTCTCCATTTCCTCATAACAGGCATCCTGGTCTTTCCTAATACTCATTTTGCCTTCCCTTCCTCTCTTTACGAGATTTGTCTAAATCCAGGGGGCTTCCATACCTAAATCTCCTTTAATTTACCAGCATCCACAGTCTACAGACTCTGGCCCAGATAGGACTGAATGAACAATTCTCAGGAGTCTGGGACTTTCAAAATACACTAGGTCAAAGTACACAGCAATTCATTAACGCATTATATTAAAAAAAAAGGGTTCCTGGGAAGTAGGGAAAGTCGTTGGCAGCTGTACTTTGTTATCTGTGAGTCCTGAGTTCTTTTCCTTTTTACCAGTTAGTACATTGTCCTTTTTTTTTTTTCTTTTCCATCTATACTAAAAACTGAGCATTTTGCTGTAAAAAGACTCTTGAAGGAGCAAATCTTGAAGGTTCAAGAACTGGTATTTGCCTTTTGAAGCTCTTTGTAGAGATCTGACTTTTGATAAGGACATTGTCATCAAATCAGGTACCACTCTTCCTTTTTCCAGTGTCCTAATTGGACTAGACAAGTACTACTCCAGAGAAGTGCCTCCTTCTGGAGAAAAAGCATGAAAGAAGAAAAAATGAAAATGAAGGAGCAGCAAAAGGGTGATTTCAGAATGTGTGTTTGTATTTCCAGGGAGGTCAGAAAACTAGGGAATGGGTTAACTGTGTAAATGTATGTGCTATTTTAATTGGAACAATGGTGGTTCATTTTTCCATAAAGAATAATAGGATCTGATATCATAGAAACACACATCTGTATACCCTGCTTTCACATGTTAGATCAAAAGCTCCAGTTTTACAATAATGTACCTCCACTAATTTTTCGAGCACATGATAACACCCTTGACTAAGACAGGTGCAGAACAGATTCAGAATATGTATTGTTTATTATCCAGAAGGAACTGAAAATGTCAGTATATATATCCTTGAGGAGAGTGGGGCTGTGTAAATATTTGAAGAGTTTTCGTAACATTTTCCCAGATCTGTTTTCACCTTTCAGGATTTTCATATTTGAGCAAACATTCACAAAACAGCAAAGAAATCCCTGCAAAGTCAAAAGATCAGTTATAATGATTCAACTTGAGAGCTGACTTCCCTTCACTGGAAATTATCCACCTTTTGGATGAAAACTATGCAAAAGTGAAACTGATTTGCAATTTTAGACAAATGCCAGTATTCTCAAAAGTTTTGAAATAGAACCTAAGCAAGTACTTGCCTGAAAAAAAAAGCTTTTTCACTGATCAAACTGTTTCCATGATGGCCCTACTCCTATATTGCACCTTCTAACACTTTTTTCCACTACAAAAATAAGGAAAAACAATGTATCCACCCTTTATCTGTTGAAAAAAAATTATAAACACAGTCGTGCATCTCTACTGGCTACATTTTTTTCCCCCAAGACTTTTTGTTTGCTAATTTCTGAGCCATTTATAATGCAACCTTTTCACAGCACAGAATCACAATACCTAAATCCTCATAAGTGGAAAAAAAATCACTTCTAAAGACTTGAATTACCAGAAAGCTTGAGGGGGAGGAAAACAGTATAGGTCCAGTGATTTAAGGGATAAGATAGTTTTTCTGGATTAATATGTAGTGTACAGTTTTGTTTCCAGCATTATATGCCGCTTGCCAAAACTGTTTGATGCTGTGAATTAGTTTGGAATTTTAATTTCATGAATAATTCACAATCACTGCAGTGATTCCAGAAAGTCATAACACCTTATCTATCAAACATTCACATCAGTGCTCAACACTGAAGGGAGTATCGTTGTGTTTCTAGAAAGTGTTGTGATGTCTTGGACAGTAAGTGTGCTCCAGCTAAACATTAATAAAAATTCCCATGTGTTTATGTGCATTTTCTTCCTTCTAATCTTCTGCATAACCCACAGGTAACATTTTTTTAGCCATGACAGACAATCTGAATATGGGACCTGTACCCAGGATTTTGTCACTTGTCGAGTATTTCAATGGCATTTCCTCAATTTTTGTGAGTTACTGGAATTTTGCCTTCAGTGCACCAAATACTCAGGTACTGTAGTAGCTTAAAGTAGATTTTGAGATGCCATCTTAAACTGAACTGAACTTCAAAAAATATTGCTATCACCTTTCTTTGCAGGCACCAGCAGAGAATAATAGACCTAATATGAAGGCAGCATAAATCAGGAGAGAAAATAACCCTTAAGTGGAAGTTTTATCAGTCAGATGGCCAACATTTTATCTCTGGCAACAATGGCTTGACTTAGTAAAGGACAAGACTTGAAACACTCAAACAACATTTCTAAGCCTTCCTTTTATGAGAAACAGAAAATCCGTGCTCTTTCCAAGCAGCAGAAGATAAGGGTAGTGCAGGACATCATCAGAGAGCACATGTGAAATGCTAACTTGCTAAATGTAGTCACAAATCAGAGAGAGAACCATAAAATGTGCACCTCTTCCCCGCTCCCCCAGTAGTGTACAGTGTCTTTGACAACGCCCCGAGTAGGGAAGCAGAAACCTACTTAGAACAACTCCCAAACTGAGGGCTTCAGGGAGCACAGATGGGGCTTATCCTCTTTTGTTGTGACAGATCAGTTCCCCACCACAGGCTGCTAAGTTCACAGTAGGTCTCAGGAGTCTCAAAGTGATAGAGTCAGCTTTCAGCATTCAAAGAAAGATTTGTTTTCAGCTGCACAGAGGAAGGAACACAGATCTGTCCTTGAAGTACCTGCAAATTAGGGTCAATTGGAAAAGTACAGAGGCCAGATTATGTGCATTTTGCTGAATCATGTACAACACAGCAAAAGAAATCTAAAATGCAACTCAATTGGAGAGGAAACATTTCAGGCTTTTTTTGCGCTGGTGCCAAAACAAAGTTTAAAAAGTAAAAGTTTTGGTCCAAAATATTTCGCTAAATGCCTGAAATCATTAGTACAGAGACTCAGAACTTTGTTATTTTTTACTCACTGTTATGCATAGCCTTTTGACTGTTTTCCATAAAGTCCCCTGTGTTCAATGGTCTTTGGGGAGCTAAAAGAGTTTTCAAGTAGTATGATGTAAACCATATAAAATAAGGAAATTTAGTGGAATTAAATTATTTGCTATCGATGGCTATTAATAAATTAGGTGCTATTTGGAGCAACAAATATCATACTGGTGTGTAAATATTAGTGAGTTTCAGAGTCCAGTAAATTATTCAATGAATAATCAGGAGTTAGATCATGGTTATAGTCAAAATAGACACATGTTTGCTTAGGAAATTCAGAAACCCTAGAAGAAATCTTCCTATAGGTTTGCAAAACTGCTTATTTGAACTAACAAAAATTGACTCAAACCAGCAGATAATTGAAGTGTAATTTCTTCGAAAATAAAGGATTAGAAACTTAAGCACCCAGATGTGGTTTCAGATGAAAAAGAGAGACAGAACCTGGTTTGATAGACAGGGAAGGGAGTGCCTCTCTGTTCCTGACTCTACAAAGTTAAATAGGCCCCTAGAATAGAATTCACAGCAGGTTTTCTCTGTGTCTAAGACAGTGATAATGATGAGAATAATACATTTCCCTGGTAGGGTTCCACTTAGAACACAGCGTTCTGTTCTTGTCTATTCAGATTAAACAAGACATTGCAGGATTTGAAAAATACACAGGAAAAGTGCAGCAAGCTATGAAGACAGAATTGTACAAAAACAAGTAAATGTGTGTCTCAAAGGTTCAGGGGAAATAGACAACATCTCGAGCATGTGTACAATAAATCTGACAGGTGCAATGATACAGCTCCTGTAGCCACGTGCAAACCACACCCATCCATAACAGTGGTCTTTAAATAGCATATACAGAAACTAAATACTAACTAAGTTGAAGGTTGCCAAAGCACCCATTACAAGATAAAGTTTACAGTGAATTATTAAATGAGTCACTCAGATACAGAGTATTATGATTTTATTTTTCAGATATACATCATACATTTGTCCCACTAAAGTATTGGGGCCCATTTCTGCTGAGGATTTGACAGTTTCCAAGAACAAAATCATGGAAGCACACATTTTTCCTTACTTAGAAAATATTTTTAAAGTCATTTTACTGTCAATCTCTAGTCTCTTCAATGTACTTCAGAGTAAAGGCTTGAAACACATTCCAGCTGAGTATTTCTGCTTTTTCTATCCCCAAGAAAACTTTCAGCATCATAAAAAAAATTGGGAAATTTTGATTTTATGAGGTCTGCACTGAGCTGACAGGGATTCTGATAGAGTTCAGCAGCTTTGGATGGACTGAAGACTCCATTTTCACTGAGTTTTTCACTGCAGGTCTTCCGCATGATCAAACTGTTTGAATTTTTCACAAAGCAGTGTTACCTCTGGGATCACTACCGATGCCTTAAGTTTTAACTTTTATATTTTTTCACACTCCATGCTGTTTCAATGTGTAGTTCTGGGTTTCATATTAAGGGCTGGTGAGCTCTTTTCACAGGGTAGATAGACAAAACAACTCCTTTCTAGCTGGAACCAAGGTCAAATTTTAGGCTTAAGAGTGTAAACAATGGTGAAGTAGAAGGAAAGAACAAAGAGGATGGAGCTTCATAACCTGAGGCTGTAATTGGACAATTAATTCCAATATGCTAATGGACCAGAGCTTATAAAAGTGTGAGACCACATGACTAGGCATCCATTTTAGAAGCATTGCAGGATTGCTTGGGTGTAGCCCCGAAAGGTTCTTGCATGGCCCAAGCTGTATCCTTTCAAAAAATACTTTTTTATTCTTTTACTCTGCCTTGTCTCTGTTTCCAGGTCAGCCTTTCTAGGCAGCACTATGAGATTTCCACCCACAAGGATTGTTTCTGCAGTCAGCTGCAAGAGGCAGTTCCTCATACAGAGTGAGCTCTCATTTTGTCCTCTCCTGGTGGCCTGCAAGCGTGGGGGAGCATGGTGCCAGATAAGAGGCAGATGAGCAGCAAGAGGGAGCTCAGAACAGGCAAAGATCTGTACCTGGGGACGTGAGCCAGGGCTGGGAAGAGAGGCAGGGAGGAAGAGTGGAAGAAAAAAAGTGAGGTGGAGAACAGGAGCCATGTTAAATGATCACTGGATAGGAGACCAGGGTCAGAGACATTCTGTTTGCATAGGGAGGATTTCCTGTAGACTGCTCATTTTCAAAACGAGAAACTGAGCCCAGAGGTCATATCTGTGCAGTGGATGGCAAAGCACACTGCCCCACTGCATGCTGGTCCAACCAGCTGCTTAAACATCCATTAAGGTCTCACTGTTGCTGCAGGCTCTTTTATTAAATGATACAACCTAGAGAGCCAGCAGTCTGGACTCAGCTTAATTGATCCCAGATCAGAATCCAGTATTACTCTGGGAAAGGGTCTGCTTTTTCCTGTGGTATTTTATCGGCTTATGTTTAGGTTTAAAAAACCAACCAACCCAAATATTAGACTTTTTAAAGAATACTTATCTTGCTAAGTCTATTGAAAGGTTGAGAAAGACCATCATATTACTTTTGAAATCTGATTTTTTGCAATATCCTTAATTGCAGGATCACATATCATCTTCTACAGAGCCCTTGTCTCAGTCAGGAGGGACATGATCTGTGGACGAACTGGGCCCTGTGGAGATTGAGTTATGATGCCATTAGTGTCTGAGTGTGGATTCAGGCTACCCTGATTGCAAAGCAAAAGACATGCATTTGAGACACTTGCTGTGGGACCTTAAAGATCCTCAGTGATGAAAGCTAAAGGGTGAAGATTAAGCCAGTGATGTATACTAGAAACCATTACTTAACAGCAAGCATTTCCATATTTGAATTAAATTAACAGTGTATGTTTCAGTTTTATCTACAGGCTGTCTTCCTGACCATCATTAACTACCTCATTTCCAGAACCCCTCCAGCAGCAGTTCCTGTGCAGAATTTTCAAGAAGATATCCCATTATACAAAGTAAAAATGTCATAAAATCACTAATCAAGAAGACGTCTATTCAAGTTGCTCATTTCTCTGAAATGAACTGTTTTACCTAGCAGATCCAGAAACCTTTACCCAAGATTTGTGTGTATAAAACACATTTTCTTTTCATTTGAAATGGAATATTGAATTCCAGGAGTTAAGTTCATGTTTCAGTTATATTTTTTAAATTAAAAAAAAAAATCATAGATTAGAAGACTAAGCAAGAACAGAGAAACTCATTTCGCTTTTGTGTCCCATTCTCTCCACCCATCTGTACTCACAGCTACAGCTGGTATAGAGTCCAAATGGAAGTTGCTGCAGAGAAATGTATCCATTTTAGAGGAGTAGCTTGTGTGATTTCTCATAAATGCTTTACAATAATGACAGTCACAGCTCGGAAGCTATCATGGTCTTTTTCCCTGGAGAGCAATATGTGAGCCATACTTGGTATTTAACCTTTTCTGAGAGGGCAAATGAAGTAGAAGTCAGGCATAATCAAGAATTAGAGGGGTAAACTATATAATCAAACTTTTTTATTTTCAAAAATGTTATTTAAATAGTTTTCTCTGGTCCTTTCCTTTCTTTTGATGGGGGATGGGAGGCCAGCAAGATGAACACTCATTGTAAAAGTAGTTCATGACAGATGAAAGCAACCAAATCTTTTCCACATTAATTTTCACATTGTCCAGACATTTAACTCACTAGACTGAATCAGAGACCTCCATTTTGGAGGTTTTTCCCCCAGGTGGGGCAAACTGAGGATATTGGTGTTGTACACTCACACACCCTCCACCTGCACATGTCCAGGGTGCCACAACACACCGGGGATCTGCTCAGGGGTTTGTCCTTGCAACAGTGGAATCTTCAGCAGCTCTTGCAGCTGATCTCAGCACGTGCAAGATGAACCATTCCTAAGTAAGAAAAACACTTGTGGACATCTCTAAACTTGAAAGAAACAGCTCAGCCCCTGAAAAGTGATCATAGATTAATCTGTAGTATTCTATACAATATTGCATTAATGGTAGTCTGTCTTTTATGTCGAAGAGCACACACGAGCTTCTAATCAGAATACAGACCCTTTATTAACTTACCAGTGAGCACGAGCCTTTGCATCTGGAACAAAGTGTTGCTGCAGCAGCCAGATGCATATGAAAGACTTTTGTGCTATAATGGCCACTGCAAGTGTATTTTACCCTCTCAAAAAAATAAATCAGAGGAATTGCTGTATATTTAACATTTTACAAATACCTCTCTCACAACTAATTTGACATTAAAATCATTGCAGTCTTTGTACTGGGGGGGATGGTTTTTTTTTCCTTAAGTGCTAGGGAGGTAAATGAGAACATAATTACATTGTCAAAGTCAATAATAGCAAGCAGCCTCTGTCAGGTCTTGCTGTGCTCAGCACTGTTTCACAGGAACTGCTGGGGAGTTCTTCCGCCACCAATCCATTTGGCTCCATTTAAGAACCGACTACAGGAAGGTAGTTATTGTACAAGATTAGTTTCCTGTATGCTGCAAACTGGCAGTAGCAGAAAAATACAGGATGAATTTATTAGCTTGCAAGGTCAGCTAATAAAAACAAAACTGATGTAACTCAGATCGTTGTTTACTTTAAGTTGGATGGCTTGTTAGACTTCACTCAAAATTCAAAATAGTTAACTCCTGCATTTCCAGCCTGCAATGTCATAACACAAAAAANTGATGCTCGTTTTCGAGGAATTTTGTAGGACTACTATTCCCTGCTCTTAAGAAAACACAAAACTCCTGTATTAAATACCACAGGTAACTGTACCAGTTATATTTTGTCACTGTTATAGAAAAAAAATGTGATGATAAAAATGATCCTAGAATATTTAATTTGTGCAATGAGGACTAGCATCAAGTTTGAAACTTCGAAGAGGTGGTTGCTAAATGAGACTGAGCTTTTGGTCTAAACACTGTTTTTAATTGAAATTCAAAGAAAAAAGCACCAAAATTTTCAGACAAGTTATACTATTTGAAGATAGTAATAGCATTGTGGTGTCCCTCAGAAAAAAATCTATGATTCAAATTTAATTTATTGATGCCTTTTCTTGCCATAGTCTGCAAAGGGACTATAATAAAACTATAACACTGTTTCAAAAATTAGTAACTCTCTCCTTCAAACAGCAGATAATTGGGGACAGTTCAGCTTGATTTTTCTCTGGAGTCTGAACATGCATAGACACTCACACAACTGAAAAACTGGATAAAAAGAGAGATTTTGAACTCTGCTGTAATACCTGTACAACCACCTTGCTCCAGATTAGCAGTTAGAAATTCTGAGTACTTAAATTGGTTAACTGGATTTTTTTAAAGTGCCTAAATAAGTTGCAGGCACAGCACCCCACTTACTTTGAAGTACTTTGAAGGGAGAGGCACATGTTCACATCCTTCCTTTCCCAGGGAAATGCCTTAGGCTGAAGCCTTTAGGACATTAACAGGGGCACATCTTGGCAGCTCCACACGCCTGGCTGTGGTCCTCACCCAGGCATTGCTTCACCTGCTCTTTGGATAGCAGGACACCAGCACCTTAAACTTTCCATGCAGCCAAGGAAGGATCAGCAAGTGCTTCTGAGGAGCACCAAAGGGAGATTCAAACTCTCGTAGTTAACCACCAGCTTCTTGCTGCTGATTGTAAGGTGGGACAATGGGACCTTTGAGACCTTCTCAAGAGATTAGCACTCAGATCTGTTCCCTTTGAATAAGTAGGTCAGTGACTCTGCCTCCTCCCTAGTACAGGCACATATCTCTCTGCATGTCATTCATGCACCCCTAAGAAGAGCAGTGGTTAGAGTTTTGACAGGAAGAAATTATTTTTTCTTTTAGTAAGAATTAATGTAATACCCAAGATGTAAAGTTATTTAATGCATGTATATTTAATACACAGTTTAAATATACATGTAATGGAGAGGTAGAATCAGGATCATCAAGATCATTGACTACAAACTCAACATCTGGTAAAAAGAGTGGTCAGAGGTGCTGGTTTGTAGTGACCAACTTTGTAATGGCCGGAGGCACTGACTGCTTCTTAAATGAAAGGACAAGGACTGAGTACTTGCAGGCCTAATATGTGGACTATTAACAGCATGAGATCTGATTTTACAATGCCCTGGTGACATTGTTCATTTGATCTTACATCAGATGGTTTTTTGAAAGGTCTCCTGAGCCACTGCACCCATGACACCAAACACCTCAAGCCAGACTTCAAAAGCAAGCATTTTCTCTGCCTCTTTCTAAACAGAATGCTCCAAACAGTCCACCATGTGGCTCAGAAGGTGACTGCTCATCAGATTTAATCAAGTCAGTGAAGGATGTAGGAGAGGAAAATCAGGTCATGATGACAATTAGCAAGTCAGGGTACGAAATGAAAGCAGTAGATGATATGGGTTATTGTACTAGGCATGCTCTTCGGAAATGGGGCAGATTGAGATTTTTCCTTTCCTGTGTGCCCAGGTTCCAGCAGGTGTTATAATAGGACTCAGAGCACATTGATCATTCTTTGGGAATGGAAAGCTGGGCCATACTGCAGCTGAGAAAGAGAGATCCAAGGCAGAATAGGCAAAGATGAAACTGACTTCCGGCAGGAAAGGGTAAAACCAGACTATAACCCTCTTCTTTCTGGATGCTAACATGGAAATAATGCAGAAAAACAAAAGTGGATATTTTTCTTAGAGTAGGAAACCTCTTCCTTTCTTGCTGTGGAAAGCTGAGATTTCCGTTGCTTACACAGCTGTCTGCTGTTCTGTAGGGTGACTGCCCCTAGGAAATAAAAAAGTGTCATGAAATGCAGGAAGACAATGGCACAAATTCCTCTGTCCTCCTTAAACACACTCCTTCTAGGCTAACACTTTTTTACAGTGAGGGTAGTGAAAGACTTGAACAGGTTTCCCAGAGAGATGATAGATGTTCCATTCCTGGAAGCATTCAAGGTCAGGGTGGATGGTGCTCTGAGCAACCTGATCCACTTCAAGATGTTCCTGCTCATTGCAGGGGGCTTAGACTAGATAGTCATTAAAGGTTCCTTCCAACCTAAACTGTTCTATGATTCTATGACTTCCCACAGCTGATGAAGGCATATAATCTTCCTCCAAGGTAAATGAGCAGGTTCATTGCCCAGGCAGCCTTATTCAGCTTTATTGTCCAAACACAGACAGTGAAGCCTCTGTGTCCCCAGATGCAGGGACATGCCTTGGCTGTGCCCTGACCTTGCAACTGAATAATACCCACCTCACAGTGACACCAGTCTGCACTCAAGTGAGGGAAACCCAGGTGGGGGCCACCTCATCAGCGAAACAGGATTTTGATGTGCACTGTGGCAGGACCAAGCAAGTAAATGAAAACTTGTTTCCAGGAGCCCACTAGGCCTCCAGACATGCTCCTCACTCACTGCCACTGAGGTTCAGTGGTGAGATCTTCCTGCCTCACTTAGAGGTGCTCTGAGATACCTTCACACTTGAGTCAGGGCTGGGATAAGATCTAAACCTCTTAAACTGGGATCTGGAATTGACTGCATCTTATTTCTGGCACTGCCCTATTTGCCCATGGAGATTGCCCATGGAAGCAGGGCAAGAGTACAGATGTTTTCCGTCCAGCCAGTCAAAGCCTGGGTATCCAGTAAAGAGAAAGGAATGGCCTATTGAGAAAGCAAAGGCACCACTGCCTTTCCCAGCACTGCTTCTGCATTTCTTAATCAAATGTCATCAGCTAAAAAGCATCAGGAATAGCAACAAGAACCCAGGCCATCCCTTCTCCCAGAGATGCAGCTTCAAAGCTACAGTCTCAGATGACTTCTAGTTTATTAGTCTCTCTCTCTGGCTCCTAAAATCCTGAGTCTCTTCAACTCTGAATCCCCAGCACTTTGTTTGCCCAACCTGTGCAATTTTGTCATGAAGACTTTGCTAGGCACTTTCAGATTTGCTGATATCCTGTGGCAAATAAATCAGAGCCAGAGTGGAATGTGAATCTGAGGAGACAAGTCACATGAAATGCAATTTTCTAGAAAGTCTCAAGCCACCTCTAAAAAAAAGCAAGTAAAATGAATGCAAACTCTTTTGAGACTAAGGATTGTAATGTATAGCATCAGATAGGGGGGCTAGAGCAATTTGCAGCACATAAGACTTCTGTGCTGAGTCTCTATTAACTGTAGTCAGCAGAGGCAAATACTGTGCCCTTAGCACTAGCATGCTCTGAAAACAGAGATTAAATGCAATGGTGTTAGAACCAAGCACTGACCTGGGGTTTCAAACTGTTCAGCAGACCACAAGCACCAGCCACCCAGGGCTTCTCATGGGGAATCAGCAACTGCCTTAATTTAGGGTCCAAAGATTACAGTCTTGGAAAAAATGCAGCTTTTCCTTGTCCAAGTCATGTTTAGGAAAGACAAAAAAGAAAAGAAAAAGAGGAGGGAAATGCAGTTTGGTCATTATAGATCAGATCACATAATAAGATATTTACTGATGCCAGTCCAAAATACATCATGAGAAATCTGGTCTAGTGAAAGATGTCCCTGCCCATAGGAGGGCCTTGGAATCAGATAATCTTTAAGGCCCTTCCAACCCAGACCATTCTATTATCCTATGATCTGGACTGGGTTGCTGGCATGTCCAATGCCTTCTGGAAGATCTTGAGGGAATCACAATGTCAAGAAGATTTCATCTAAGGGGGTTTTGAGGGTTACACTTTTATGTAAACTAAGCAGATACAGTGGCTTGGTAAGTGAAAGCACTAATGAAATCAGAGATAATTTTCCTGTGTGTCACATGAAAATCTGAAACATGTCATGTGAAACACTGAAGCATGGTTTGAAAATGGTGCTTCTGGGGCAGAGAGCTTTTACTTTTATCATAACCCTGCTCACTGAGGCTACCCACCAAAACAGATGAAAATATTCATTTGAGAGTTACCTCTCAGAATGAGAGTTGCCCACAGCCTCCTGTCTGCCAGGGTGGTGTGCAAGACAGAAGGCTCTGGAAGGCTTGAGGGCAGGTGTTCCTGCCTGCTTCTTGCCATCGCACAAAGGGAGAGCCTTGGAGCAGAAAAGGGGAGAGCAAGCCTGCCCTTCCTCACCCCCCTGTCTCCCGTAGGGAAGTGAGGCTGCATCTTGAAACCCTGTTTTAATGGGCCACTAAAACATTCAGGGTTTTGATCTGTAATTTAATCTGTATAGTGTATAGCAATGTAGCCAAGCTGGTCTATGGCAGGAAGTAGGGTGGGTCTGCCTTGAGCCATGATGTACAACAAAGCAATTCCTGGTTTGGGTGAGAGGAATTGTTTTTATGACTGCCTCTGTCAGACAGAAGAAAGAAATGGTCTCTGGGATGGTCAAGTAATTGTAAGCAAGCCATGACATGATGCTGAACAAATAAGATAAGTAGGAACAGGTTTTTGTTCACCTAAATGAGGATTGCACAAAGCTTCCTTTCTGAGCAGTTATCTTGGTCCCTGCAACTAAAGGAAGTGGAAGCACAAAGTCTGACAGAGCATGGACTTGGTTCAGTTTTTAATCCTAACAGAACCTGCCTTTTAAAATACAAACTAAATCCATGTTTTATCAATCTCTGCTTTGCAGTCTTGCTGAGATTTGTCACATTCCTTTGCTAGCCAGTTTAATTAGAATTTTAAGGCTTTCATGTTCAAGGTGTCCACTTTGAACCGACAGGGTCAGCAGAGTTCAAAGGAAAGGATGAAAAAACTCCAAAGTCTCAAACAGAAACAAACCCCAAGCCTTATCCTAGCTTTACAAATGCTGAGAGGAGAAAGGTTGTATTTTGAGGTAGAGATTGCAGTTTGAGTTTGTAGGCAGAAGGGAGAGTTTTGCCACCATGGGGCATCCCCACATGTTGTAAAGTGATCAACCTTCCCACAAATCCTGAGCCAAAAGGGCTACTCCAGAGATACATAGTGGAAAAAAAGAATATACCCACCTCACTTGCTAAAGCCACCACTAGACTGAAGATGTACCCTGGAGAACTGTTATCACTACTGAGGTACAAAGATTTATGAGGTCACATCAGGAATCGTATGTGAGAAATGTTAGTACTGTCTCTTAATCTCTTTTCTGGAATTAAAACTTGCCATAATTCCCCCCCCCCCCAAAAAAAAATAATTTTAAAATAGAATACAAATTAAAAAATACTTTCTACTATGTAGTGTGTGTTCAGTGACCTATCAGCACATACATATCCAAATTGTTACGAGTTGCGTGTCTGGTTTTGAAATTTCTAATGTTTATAGAGTAACAAGGGACATGATAAAATCGGGTGACAGGATTTCTAGTATTACTCAAAGAATAGAATATAAAGAATTATTCCTACCCACTAGTGCAGAAACACAGAGCTAAATGAATAAAAGAATGAATACACACTCAGTAAAATCATTCTTCCCTCCAGGCGAGATTAGATGTCTGGTTAAACGGTTCTGCATGAAGTCTGTCATGCATAGCCGTGCACATTCTGGATACAAAGACAACAGTCTCCCTGTCCCAGCAAAGATGGGGCTGGACCCTCGCAGCAGGGTCACCACACAAGACAGTCAGGTTTGGGAGTTTTTACCCATTCCCAGTTCACATTACCCTGCCAGCTAGAAGGGGATATACCTTATAATTACCCTGAACCAAGGTAGCAGCAAATGTTACAGGGGAAGAGTACACCTCAGCCCTAGGCTCAGAGCAGGTCTGGCCAGGATCACTGTGCAGAGGCTCAGCCTTTTTGACTTTTCCTGGTAGAGCTGTATCTGTCAGATGTTGCTGTCACAGGTGGGTATATGGGTGTTACCTTGCTTAAAACAAGAGAGGAGCTGTATTAATTGTAGGAAGGAGTTCTTCACGGAAAGGGTGGTAAAGTATTGGAATCCCTTGACCAGGGAGGTGGTGGAGTCACCATCCCTGGATGAATTTAAAAAAGACTGGATGTGTCACTCGGTGCCATGGTTTAGTTGAGGAGTTAGGGCACAGGTTGAACTCTTGATCTTGAAGATCTCTTCCAACCTGGTCATTCTGTGATTCTGTAATGCCTTCTGTCTGGAGGTGGAGAACACCCAGAAAGCTTCGGTACAATTACTGTCATTCCAGGTTTCCTCGTCAAAGGCTGTATAAACTCTTCTGGTTTGGGAGAAGGAGGACACTCAAAGGAAGGCATCTCTTGGCTCTGAAAACACATACAGCAGCCAAAGCCCAAGAAAAGCAATCAAAACACTAAAGAAAGATGCTGATTGAAATCGGTATTGAGGAGTATTTGGAATAGTGCAACACCGTTGCTGCAAATATTTGCAACACTGGCAGAAGGGAAAGTAGAAAAACTCTTGTCAAAATACAGACCATAGAATAACACAATGATAGAATCATTTAGGTTGGAAAAGGACTTTAAGACCAAGTCCAGCCACTAGCCCAGTACTGCCAAGGCCCCAATAAACCATGTCCCTAAGTACCATACCTACACAACTTTTAAATAACCCCAGGAATGGTGACTCCACCATTTGTCTAGGCAGCCTCTTCCAGAGGTTTTGACAAAATTTGACAAAAAAATTTGACAAAAAAATTCCTAATATCCAATCTAAACCTCCCCTGGTGCAACTTGAGGCCATTATTTTTCGTCCTCAACTGCTTATTTTATGTGAAAAAAGACAAACCCTCACATTGCTGCAGCCTTCTTTCAGGGACTTGTAAAGGGTGATAAGGTCTCTCCCGAGCCTTCTTTTGTCCAGACTAGGCAACCTAAGCTCCCTCATTGGACTTGTGCTCCAGACCCTTCACCAGCTCCACTGCCCTTCTCTGGACTCATTCCACCACCTCAGTGTCTTTCTTGCAGAAAGAGGCCCAGAACTGAGCACAGGATTTAAGGTGTAGCCTCACCAGTGCTGACTACAGGGGGACAATCTCTGCCCTGGTCCCACTGGCCACATTATTGCTGATACAGGCCAGGCTGCCACTGGCTCTCTTGGCCACCTCACCTTCTTGGCCACACTGCCAGGTCATGTTCACCCCTAGGTCCTCTTCTGCCAGGCAGCTTTCCAGCCACTTTTCCCTAAGGCTGTAGTGATGCATGAGATTGATGTGACCCCAATTCAGGACCCAGCATCTGGTCCCATAAGACTAGTAAAAGGAACAGATGTAAATAGTATGGGGAAAAGGACTGCAGTTTTCTTCCTTTGAATCTATTTTTCTCCTCCTCCTTCCTATGTTCCTGGTTTTTTCCTTTCTTTTTTTTTCAACAGAGTAATATTGGGATGTAATGACACAGATGTAAATTTAAATAAAATGTCAAATCAAAACAGGGTTTTAGTAACTGTAGAGCTGATCTGTCCTATTCTTTGGAGAAGGCCAGGTAAGCTGCTCCCTAAAAATATTCCCAAGAGCTATTTCATTCTCACAAGCATTGGCTGATCAATGGAAACTTTGAGGAGTCTTTTGTAGGTATTTGTGTATGAGAACATGCACATAAGAGAGACAAAGAGCAGGAATGCATAGCTATTAAATACCTCACTGTGTTCTGATAAATCCAACAGGTGAAGGTTGCACTTACTGTGCACTCTAGAAGCATGCTGCGTTATTCCCCTGGTACAATTGTTTTGGTCCTCTTATCCGAGTATACATTAATAGCTTTATGCTACTTACATTGAGAGCTGGAAACTGCTAAGTATTTTAAAGCTCTATCAGTGGGGAAATAAGAATGGTAGAAGCCCCAGAAAGACCCTACAGAGAGATTTAGCTCCTGGCTGCATTTTCACCTTTAGTCTGTTTTTTCAGGCACTCACTATTTTGCTTCAACCTGCAGAGACACCTATTTTCAGCAACTTTGCTTGGTTGCTTAAAAAAAATGCTATTCATGTTCACCTACATTAATTAACTGAGAATTAAATCTGCTTCTGAAATCACATCAAATTTGTAGAGCAGAATAGCAGATTAGCCTGAACACATCAAAGTGCTGAATGAAGTTGCTCAGCTTCTGTAGTTAAGCAACTTAAACACTTGCTTTGTAAATCACAATAAAGAAAAAAAGTGATTTGTTCAGTTCTTTTGGCAGCTTTTGTGTTTTTTCTCACATATTACACCTCTTCATTTCTTAGTCACAGAATACTCTATTCATATTATTGAAGCCTTTAGAATAATGAAATATGGATCAGGAAATAGCAGTAAATATAATTAAAAACTACACAGTTGAATTAGAGCACTTTCTTGGAGAATTAATGCAATAGTGGGATCTGCAATGGCATATTTCTTTATGCCTTTTCAGTATTTCATGCTTCTTGATACACTGCAAAATCATCCCCAGATGGAAAACAAAAGCTTCTTCCAGAATTGGTGACTTTGTGAGACTCAGATTTCACAGACACATTTAGAAACACAGAACCTTCTAACAATGTCGGATGGTGTGATATGGAAAAAAAAAAATCAGTTAATGATCCCGGTTCCAAAAACCTGTGAGCCATATGATTTCTGTGCACCTGTGACTGCATTGGATAAAACTACTTCACATGCAGCTTCCTTGCATGGATTACCTCTACTCAGAGCAGGGCAGACTTTGTTATATGAGGACTAGGGAGCCCACGGTCTCTGTTCCCTTGGTTGTCCTTCATAAGCTACTGGTTTGGCTTTGTTTTTGAGGGCAAGGGGGGGTTGGAAATCCATCCTGTTGGAAGGCAAAAAAATAGGGTGAATTGCCATCTCTGCCAAGTTCATGTTATTTTACCAGAAATCTTTGACCAGGGTGAGCAGCAAGAGCAGTTTGTTCTCCTTTAGGAAATGTCAACACAGACCATCAAATGAACCCTATGGTTCATCACACTCTGCTTGTTCTTATACCCTCCCTCATCACCATGTACTGACCTATGCCACAGACAGGGTAGGGAACCTCTCAGACCCCAAGGCCTGTCCCAGCACAGCTTGTTCCTTACATCCTTACACAAGATATCTTTATAGCGCATGAGCTAAGGCCCAGCAGGAACCTATACTAGTAAACACAGTAAATGACCAAGAGCCATGGCTATATTTAAAAAAAACAGTTCTTCGGCTCTCACAGACAGTTTGTGAAGCAGTCACAGCAAAGCAGGTGGAAGGATATATGCAGGACATATCAAACTCCATTTTGAGAAGGGCAGATTTCAATGAGTGTCTGGAGTAGGGGCAGCTACAGCTTAGAACATACAAATAATTTTTTTATTTATCCCTTTTTGTGAGTTTGAGAGTTTAGTTAGTTGAACTGGCATATTTTTAATCAGTATTGATACTATCACTAAGAAAACAGGACCAAACCCTGAGAATATGAATTTCATCACCAACACATTGGCTAATTTAAGTCCATTTAACACCTATCTTCATCAATTACCCCTACCCCATCTGCAAAAATGAAAGTATTATTATACCTCACTGTGACACTCCTAACTGGGCTGAGTAATTTTGAGATTTATTGTGTTTATCAGCATTGAGAAAGCTTCATAAAAGTGTAAAATAACTAAGAAAGATGAGAGTTCAGAACTCTGGAAAAGAATATATACTTTATTTTTTCTTAATAAATACCCCAATAGATTTCACATAAAATATCTTAGTAATCTTCCTGTTCAGTTCAATTTTCTCCAAAATTAAAAAGCACCAGAATACAGCTGAGAAAATAAGCTTTGGCTAGTTATACTTTGTTTACATTTTATTTATGTAGATCAGCTGCAAAACAGTGTGTTAATGCTATCCCTCTTTAATGAACCTTTGTACTAAGGACAGGCAGTTTATGAAGACTAAACCCTATGAATAATACTGGACTTCATAACCACGTCAGCACAGTAGGACTAAAATGCTTTATTGGATCTTATTCACAAGAGGTTTATACTATAGTGCTGATATCTTCCATTCCACTTAATCACTTTTATGAACACCAGCCAATCCCCTACTGCAAATTGCCACCGGAGAGCTTAGGAGTCTAAATAATACTCCACTGAAGCTCCAGAAAGTCTCTTTGTTCTGGAGAAAACATACTAAATCATAGCAACCTAACCCTCTTGGTTTCTTATTTGCTTTAGAAGTTATTTGTCTCCACTCTTCTTCAGTGGGATCATATCCATGAACAAAGTCATTATGGAAATGCATCTGCCATTTATCTGGATTGCCACAGCCTGCACTGGCTGTAGGTAACTCAGTAAGTAGAAGGACATTTATTTGCATTTCCTCAGGGCAAGAAGTTTAGTAATAAGGTTTTGTAGCCTAGGTGACTTTGTATTAGCAGTTTTATTACTTTGATTTCATATTCTGTAGACACCATCATGGTACTAGTGATTGTCACAAGTGTCAGTAGTTATCTCCCAATTTATGACAGCAATTACACCTTTAAACTGGTTTTTACTTACCCAAGCACTCCTTTACGTCAGTAGCAACCTGAATCCTTGTGTGAGCAGGGGTCTGAGGGATGTGGCAGGATACCATGTCTGTAGCAAGGAATTAAACATGCCATGAGCATCCAGATCAAGTGGCTATAACTAATTGTGTTGATAAAACTCCCAAGCTGTACCCAGCAACTGGAGGAGTGCCTGCTGATTTAGGCCAGAACCGGGGCAGGAAGCACCCTAGCCATTCAGTGGGACAAGCACATTTACAGAGGCATGCACTTTGGCTGTGGGGGCAGTTCTCTATCAGGGATAGTGGCCCTTTGCTGGAGTGTTTAGAGCCTCCAAATACTGAAGATCGTAAGATGCTCAGATACAAAATTAATGGGAGAAGGCAGCAGTGCATAGAGGTACCAAAAAGTAAGAGGTTTTTCCATACTGACAATAGACTCACTAAGCATAGTAAAAGTAATTGAGAATATCAGTACTGTCAGCTTAGAGCTCCTTGGTAATACAATGAAAACATCAGCATGTTTTTATTTGCACAAGGAGGCAGGAATGCATCTCTAAGAAGCTACAGTGCATTCAGAGCACAAAGGGAATGCCCCATGCAGTGCACCACTAAAGAGATTTCATTCCCTGTGGAGGGGCAAGGAGGAAAAAAAAGTCTACACTCTCATGAAGAGAACCTTCTTCACAAATGTATACATTTAAATTGGCTTTTTTATTGTCATCATCTTCAAACACTGAAAGTTTCTTCTGACAGTAGCAAAACTGCTCGTGCCTTTATTAATCGAAGAGAATAAAACAGAAAGTAATTAAAAATTCCATGAAGCCATTCATTCTGACTGTCCCATGTGTAGTAAGACATTCTGTCCCACTGTGCTAAAATTAACTGTTTCACAGAAACATATAAACAATATGAACTACAATCAATAACATCTGTCAGCAGCCTTGCAGAGTGACAATGAATCTTGCCAGCACTGGGACTGACTGCCCAGATTATTTTCAGTTCTGGTGATCAATACAAATATTTAACACACACCTCCTGCTTTGCTCAAGCACTTAAAGGGCGGACTGAAACCACTTTGCTGCACAGGACTCTCTCATCACTGGATTTATTTGGTCATGAGCATACATTAATAACAAGAACTTCCCAAGTTTCATACCCACATTCCTCATATTTTACAGAGAAATAGTTGGTGAATTGTCTAAAAATTAATCTGTGTGGTGAGTGTTATTATCGTATATTTCTAAAGCTGATGTCTTCTGTTATCTTCATCTTTTTTTTTCTTTCATTCATTCATTCTTTCATTCTTTCTTTTTCTTTCTTTCATTATTTATTTATTTATTTATTTTAAGAGAAATCCCATTACCTTTTCTACTGATCAGGTCAGTCTGAGTCTGCCCAGCTGATTAGCTATTATTATGTCAAAATACTTAGTAATCCTCTCTGATCTCTTCTTAGCAGCGCTACCAGGACTGCAATACTCTCATTTGAATATGCTCAAAGATGCAGCATGCTTACCAGTTTTTTATTATAATTTCTTTATGTGCAGAAGATATTATTTGCTGCTTCTGACCTTCCACAGGGGCAAGGCAGACAGTGAGGCTGCTCCAGAGCTACCTGGGGCAGGAGGAGAAGGGACTCAATGCTCCCTAAGCCTCTGATCCTCAGCTGCCCATAGTTCTTTTCCTAGTTACAAATGGGAGATGCTACTCATTCATGAGGTCCCTTGGGGTAGAACTGGGATCCTGCTCCTCGATCTTGGATGTGGGAGGCAACCTCTGGTTCCCTAATCCTCAGTGTTTATATTTCTTGTGCTTCTGTGCCTGAGATTAAGTGAAATAGCAGCTGCCCTCCCTGGAAGTTACTGATGGGTAGCTGCTTCTTGGGTTTTATCCACAACAGAAGATCTAAGAAATGGGGAAGAAAACAAACAAAAATTAATATTAAATCTAGGAAGACAAAAGCACTGCAGTGACAAATTCTTCTTTGGTAACCCAGTACAGATTCATTGTTTACATCAGCTAAGCAGAAGAATGGAAACTGCTGACAAAATGGGAGCTCAGGGGCATGTGAGTCACCACTCATTGAATTTCCATACTTTCCTGACCTAGTAATGTTGTTGGGGCATTCAACACAAGATGTTGCTTCAGATGCTTTTTCAACCCAATAAATGAATTTTTGCATTCAGGCTGCATACAGGAGATTTCCACAAAGCTTTTTAATAGTGAAGAAACAATTCAGAGTATCAGCTTGAAATCAGGCAGCCTGGATCTGAGGCAATAACCTCTTGCCAGGGAGACCAGCTGGGGTAAAACAGTCTCCAAAGGGAAGCAATGGAAATTCCATATCTTGACACAACACAAGCTACCCTGGATAAAGCTCTAGTACATGTATAAGAAGAAGCAATCATACTTTTCCAGAGAGATAAGTTCAAAGATTGAGCTGCTGAGATACTTTAGAGGCAAGTGTGATGTGAGGTCTAAAATAAACAGAGCACTTCATTGCACTGTCAGTAATGAGCTGTAGAGAACTATCCTGATTGCTGTATTTTGCCAAGAGGGTTCTAGCCTGTAAAACACTTAACACCATAAATTCTTGTTAGAGAGGACACAGTTTTTTTCTAGGGAAAAGGGAGAAGTAAGTCTGCAATGAAAAAAAAAATTATAACAAAGCAAAGCAAAGCAAAACAAAACAACAAGCAAAACCAAAAACAAACAAACAGAAATATTTATTTATATATTCCCACTTTGGAAAGATAATTAAAGAGCAAATACATGAATGGAAAATCCACCACATAAACAGTGGTTTGCAGGTAAAGACACTTTTCTTTATAGTACATTTCAGTTGCCTCCATATATGCAATGCAGTTACCCTTGGTTTCAGCATGTTATTTCAAATGTGAATTATGGAGAGTATGAATTCATTTCAATAGGTCACTTTAACGGATTCATAAAAATTCGTTCTGTGTAAAACAATTTGGTCTACATTTGGCTCAGCATTCATCATTTTAACTCTAAATACCCAGTCTAACTCTAAATATTCCAATAAAAACTTTTTGTGATGTAGAAGTTGGAATAAACATTCCAGCCATTTCAAAAAACTAAGTGAATAAAATCTGAAGGTAGAATATTGGACTGGTTCCTGAAGTACTTACCCATAGTTTGCATAATTTGTGAATGGAAAACATTTATCGTAAAATCCAGAAATCCATACCAAGTCATATTATTTTCTAATCCTTCAGTTATACTTGTGGTTGCCTGAAATACCTTTCATGGCACATGGGAAAGGCAAAACAACATAGTTTATGCTGTAATTAAATGGGAAATCAGGAAATTTTGTGCTAATATACACATGGAAGAGAAATCCCTCTCCATTTGTTCTGCTTAGTCAAGATTTTTCTTCATATAAGAGCAACGTTTCTTACCAAAAAATCTATCAACAGATCTTTATTTAAATATATACTCTATCCCATAGACTTGGGCACATAGAAAGCATGTTTTTTCACTGTAAAGTTACAATACCTTTGAGCTAAATCTCATTTTTCCCCTGCTTGTGTCTGCATAACTTTTTCTGTGATGATATGGTGCTACAGTTGCATCAGTAGCATATGGACAAGAACTACCAGTAACAGTCTTGTATTTACATGGCTTTGAGGCAACCTTGGCCACAGGAAAAAAAAAAAACAAAACCACAAAACAAACAAACAATAAAGCCCCACCAACCAACTAAATAAACAAACCAAAAAGAAACCTCAAATAAGCAAAAAAAATCCCAAACATAATAACCAAAACAACAAACTTTCATGAAGTTTTAAATTAAATTTTTTAATCAAAAGAACACTAATATAGTGTTTGCAGTACATAAAGCCTTGTCACAAAAAAGATGCTTAATTCTAGCTATACATAAAACTGGAAAGCTAGTTCTTATTTCCCATCACAATCAAGTGATCCATTGGCATGACAGTGGATGAAAATATTTGTGTTGTCTTTGTAGGAATAAATATGTTATTTACTGTATTTTCATGTTTCTTACTATAAATTTTTTCCTCAGTATTTTTTTTTGGATTCACATTAGTCTTACTTTTATGATCTGCTCCATTTGTACGCAGGCCTTGAACTGACAGACTGCTATAACTGACAGGGACACCTCTGTATATATTGTGATGTGTTTTATGGCAATCACTACTATCTGATTCATGCATAATCATTTCTCTCCACCTTCCACACAGTCCCATCTGCTGCCTTTTACTGGGTATACCCCCACCTCCTGCCAGAATATGGCCATGGAGTCTGTGCTCAGTCATAGTCCACAAGAGACTGGGATAAATCAGCCAACTGAAGATACAGAAATGGCGCCTCAGTCCAGGCTCAGATCCCTGACACTTTTATCTGTTTTGCATTGCACAGGGCCAGTTTGTCTCAGATAATACACATACAGCGTGCAGTGAGTGTTGCTCCCATACAGCAAGTTTTAGCATGTGTTAGACGTAGAGAAAGTGGCAAACTCCACAGGCCAAAAGCTGAGATAAGAGGGGAATCTAGTCACAATTCTCCTGGGCATTAAACTTCTAGTTTAGGTTTTCACAGTTCAGCAATGATTTGATCATTGCTGTATACAGTCTGTAAAGAAATATAACAGGTTTTGGTTTTAGAGGAATTATGTAAGATTCAAACTGCTTCTGGCTGTTACCAAGATATAGACCTTGATTTCAACCCATAATGTGGCTTTGATAAATGAAATGTTATTCAGCAAAGGTAACTTAGATCAAATCACTCAAATGTTGCTCTGAGTGAGTGAGCAATCCTGGTGTCTCCCTGACATTCTCTGTTCCCAACTCTGCAGTAGCCAGACCCTTCAGCCTCTGAACAGCATGTCAGCCTGGAAAGTGGGAGACCCTGACCACATAATTTTATGCCTGTCCTCTATCAGCCTCCCTATGACACTGCCTGGAGCTGCAGGAGAGCCTGTTTCCCTCCCCAGAGCTCCAGGCTCAGCAAGGAGCTGCAGTTCTGTTCTAGCTGTAAGCTACTGAGCCAGCTGAAGATTTCCAGAGAGCTCCAGCAAAGATCTGTTCTTAAAATATTTCAGCTCTGACTGAAGAATCTGTCTGGACCCCACATGTCAAAACTGTACCTTCTACCCAGTACTCACTGACCCTCACCTACCTGAGAGCATCACACATTTGCTTCCTTAATAGCAATCAACTCTTTTGCCATACATTTCCTTATTTGCATGATATTTTTTGTATGGATTGCAAAGCAGAACTGTGAATAAACATTGTGTTTTAAACAGCAATTTGGAACAGGAAGCCAAATCCATGATTATTTTTTTCAAAGCATTAAATTCAGCGTAATCTTCAGACAACACCGAAAGAAGAGCCTTATTTCTCCCAGGCTCAGCAGTTACTTTTTGTTAAAGGATTTATCTAGGCTGAATTTTTCACTTAAAGCAACATTTACTCAACACTTACATTGCTTAATGTTGTATTGTGGATGTCAGATCATTTGACTGACTAATCCAATCTTTCCCTGTGCAACATTGAAATGAGGGGCTTCTTTTGGAAAGGGGGACAGCTTGTCACGCGAAAGGCTGGGTTTAGGAGAGCAGGCCAATCTCTAAACAAGACCAGAGGCCACATAAGTGACTCAGCTGGAGCTCTGGAGGGCATTACACGTGAAGAAGGCACAATGTCCCTGTGCCACAAGCAGGGACCTCCAGCAGCAGCATAGAAGATGTGCTGTCTCTCCTCCTTGGCAGCCTACAAGCCTCTGCTGATGGCTGGGAGGAAGGGAAGAGGCTTCTTACCCCTCCTTCTCCTTCTTCTTTCAAAGATGCAAGCACACACTGTAGCAAAAGACCCTATTGTGGTTTGCAGATTGCACAGTCACAAAAGACAAGCTTCTGCCTTTTCCTCCTGCTCTCTCTACGCTGTGACTTCCCTGCTGACCTGCCCTAATCTGCCTACTTCTGCAGCACTGTCTCGCCCATGCAGCCACGTGGTGCTTCTCTTTACCTGCAAACAGGACACTTCCTGTCCCCACAGAATGTCTGTGACACTCATTTAATGTTTGCAAATTATTTTGTGTTCATGAGGAGCAACGTATAGTTTAAGCATAACAATATGTCTACACAAAGCTCTATCTAATACTGTGTATCAACCTATTTAGATGTCCCGGTGTTCATGTAATTTACAATTAAACAATTCAACTTGTCTGCCTGTAGAATTTTTTTACTCAGGCAATGAATCAGAGGAGCACTATGAAGTGCTTTGAAAAGCTGACAGACTCCCTTAGTCACACCTCTGTACAGGTGCACAATTACAGAATCCCAGACATAGGAAGGGATTTCTGCAGATCATCCAGTCCAAACCTCTGAGCTTTGAATATCTACAAGGATAGGTCTTCCAGTCACCAGCATCCTTCCCCAACTGCCATGATTTCTCAAAGTTGATAAAGAGGGACCTCACAATGACACCAAAGAGCTCCACAGCACCCTTGGGTGCTCCCTGTCTGGTCCCATGGACTTCAGTTGGCTTAAAGGCTCTCTGGCTATATCTTGCTTTGCGTTTCACTCCTGCAGACTCTGCAAAGAAAGGAAACAAATGTTTCTTCATTATTCCTTATAAAATAAAATTGGGAAGACAGAGCTGTGAATGGGTTCAAAAAGTAAATAAATAAAGTAATGAAATAAAAATCCATCAGGATGCTGATAGCACTACCTATATAGAGTAAGAAAAGCTGATACCAGGCAGTCCTTATTCTGAAGATTGCCAGGCAGTCAGATACCAAACACAGGAAACCTCACAATCTGGTAATCACATCGCTTTCCTCTTCCTTGTGTCTGGTCACTATTCTTGTTGGCTTACACTGAAAAAGAAGAGATCTGACAGAATTCCACACTACCAGACAAGGTTTTGGATTAAAGAAATTTTGGTTCCACCCAGTGAATCCTTGCCCAGTATGCTTAATGTTTTTTTCTCTGCAATTTCCTCACTTCTGGTGAGAGCAGTACATCACAAGCACTCCAGTAATACAGGTCCTGATGTGAATGCCTGGCCATTCAAATGAGCAATTCTGTGAAATAAATGCTTTCATTGCAGTATCTGTCCACCAGCACAAGCATCATGCTAACTGGAATACAGCAACAGAGAGCTGAAAGCACTCTAAAAATAGGTTTTAAACAGCCAACATAAACTACACTTTCAGCACTGACAAGCACTGCAGCTGTCTGGGGTTAGCTGTAGCCTCTGCTGATGATTTCTCCTCCTCCAGCAAGACTTCTCAAGTAAGTCTTATGAGCCATTTCATGCTAGGTAATTGCAGGGACATCTTGAGTCTTTAAGGCAATTTGTTGATTCCTGACCTTGGCAATACTACACAAGATTTAAATCTGTCTCTGCTTTGAAATATTGTCATGCCCTCATGCAACAAGTGGGGACTCTGCTCATCTCAAAACTAGTGTTTTCATGAAGATGGCAGAAAGCAGAATATGAGGTTGTGGTTCATACAGATCATTCTATGAAGTCATGGTGACCTTCCTTGAAAGCAGCATTGAAGAATAAAAAAACATTATACAAACTGTGCATCCTTAAGAGAAAGCAAAGGTGCATAAAGGCATCAAATTTCATTAAATACTAATAGATCCTGTCACAAAGGGGACTGTTACTATTAAATAAATAATTCAGTCTACTGAGTTATTTTTATCTCTCAAATTCTGCCTTAGTAGTAATTTTCATACAAAGAAAAAAAAAAGAAAAGAAAAAAAGAAGACCTATTACTTCTTATTTTCAGGATTTTTTAATGTGTATGTTTAAAATCTCATTAATATTCTGAGGGCTTCACATGTGGAGGTCAGCAAGGGACTATGCTAGCACTGCCCTCTTTAATATGTATATTAGCCACTGGTGGTTGGGGAGATTGCTAAGTGTGCAGCATAAGCAATTTGCCAAAGCCACAACTCTCTGCTTCCCTGCCATTGAACATAGATGAAACAGGATTTTTCTCTACTCTACAAAACAGATTCTCATCAAGACTGGAAGTCAATTCAGCTACAGGACAGGTATTAGAAAGATGCAAAGAAAATGAGAGTGAAATAATAAAATAAAAAAGAAAAACAGTACTGGTGTTAGTTAGCTATATGTTATTTATTCTCTTCAGTATAGGTTTCATCACAACATTGATGGAATACAAATTGACGCAAAATTCATGTAAATTTATGTAAATGCATATATAAATGAGTTGCAGCCCTCAGGGTTCTGGCAAGTTGCCACAGTGGCTCTGAGCAGAGCAGAGACTTTGCACTGCTGTAGTACTCTGAGAGGTGTTATTGTGAATTGGAGTGTAGTTTTCTGAGAAACATTAGTAGTTTTATCAGTTTCTACATGGAGTTTGCCAGAGGCGAAAGAAATACCACTTTGTGAACTTTTGGCTTCCTATCTGAGTTAGTAATAGTACTGAGACTACAAATAGCTCATGTGTGACCATTACAGGCCCTTTCACTTTTTCAGCTCAGTTTATAGGCACTGTGAGACAGAAACATGCAGCTCATGAACGTGATAAACTTCACCAGCATTTCTCTGAGATCTGTAATAGCCATGAACTCAGAAATAGCTGGTTCATGACCATTATAAACTCCTTTGGCTTCTCAGTGGAGCCTTTCTAATAGCCATGAGCACAGAAATAGCTGGTTCACAACCATTAAGATCTTTGTCAACATGCCCATTGGGAATATAATGGTTGTAAACCCAGGAACAGTTAATTCACAGTTTTTGTACTTTTTATATTTTACTTCACCATACTGAAAGACAAGCTGGGTAGCCAATATTTTGCCAGAAACAAATAATGCCATCACACAGGCTTACTTAGCCATTCAGGGATAATGCACCATAATAAAATATAATACATTACGGTAAATGGCAGGACTGAACTTAGATAGATTTCCAAAGCCTGTGGCTTATAATCGATGAATTTCTATTTATCTGTCATGGTATTTAGCCCCACTGGATTGGCATTCACAGAATCCAATCACATCTCCATTCACAAGGGCAAAGGACACTGCACAGGAGGTGTCAGAGAAAATACCAGGAGCAAGATGGGGTACTGGCCTGAAAGTGCTCAGGGAAGCAGCTCTTCTTATTTTCCCATAAAAAGATCTCATGAAGAATTGGATATCTCTATGTCCTGTCTAGATAGGAAATCTCTCCTTTGCCCAGCTCACCATAAAAAGGACTGAGTGGGGGCAACAAAGCATAGAGGTACTGGTGGCACAGGGGTAAGCATTTAAGTATTCATATGCTCTTCTCCCAAATGCTTTGGGGAATTTATTCTTTCTTTTAATAAGGAGTGTTTGTGCAAATCAGCCCCTCTGGGGCCTTGTAGTTGTAATCTTGGGGCCCAGTTCTGCTCCCACTGAAGTCAGTGGCCAAATCTCTACTGACTTCAAATGAAGCAGCCCTAGGCTCTTTAGTGTTTTCTCCATATTTGCCAATAAGAAATTTTTCTCATTAAAGCTCTGACATAACATGATGCAACCCACTGTAAAAATTATGCTCTTGGTGTGTACAGATGTTCAGAAATAGAGAAATGATTTTTCAGTGATAATAATATTTCTCTGTGGCACAGTAATCATGGGAGCTGAACACTGAAGGATAGAAAGCCTCTGGAGAAAGCATGTACTAACACATCAGGCTTCAGAGAAGAGATCATGTTCCAGCAATTAAGCATAAGAGAAATCAACCATTTTAACTAATTTTACCTTCGTTTTTACTGTTTTAAAAACCCTCACCTTTGGAGTATTTGTGAAAGGACAGATGGGGCTTTCAAGAAAGTTAAGGGATGAAATGAAAGGCAGGAAAACAATGTGAGAAAGAGATGCCGAGGAGTGTTGTTATGGTGGCACTGGGAAAGGACATTAGTTCCAAGAGAAGAGATGAAACAATCAAGGGCCTGATCCTACAAATCTTTATTTGCTTATGTGAATGATCTCACTGATCTTAGCTCCCAGGACTGTGCCTGGGAAACTATTTGTGGAATCAGATCACAGTGTTAGAGAGCAAATGCTACCTCATTCATTGCTTGCCTAACCTGCAAACATTTAGCTAGAGGGACAGATCAGGGGTTAGAGGGAGATGAAAGAGGAGCACAGTGTGTCGGAGTAAGAAGTGACAGTAACACAGCTGGACAGGTTCCACTTTTCACCTCTTGATCTAAAAGAAAGAGGAGATCCAGTTATTCGAAACCCATATACTTGGGGACACGGTTCAGTGGTGGACATGGCAATGCTGGCTTAATGCGTGGAGAGATGATGATCTTAGAGGTCTTCTTGAGAGTTTACTTAAGAATGTATTTTAAAAATTAAATGCAGTTCCTGGCTTAATGTTTACCTCTCCCAAAGCTTAGCCCAACACTGCTAAAAAATTAGAAATAAATGTGTCAAAGGAATAAATGTGTCAAAGCAAAAATTTTGTGTTAAATATTAATTTCTTGCATGCCCTTTGTACTGCTTAGAGTACCTGCACAATCCCACATTTTAAAAATGTCTTTGAATGCTTGATTCCTACTAAAACTAGTAGGAGTTAAGCACTTAAATGTCTGAGAGCCAAAGTTCTAGTTCACTAATATTACAAATGTAATGGTGCTCTACCTGTTTTCTCCTAATTATGCGTCATCTAGCTTCTGATTGTTTATTTTGTTTCACAGCAAAGCTAGAACATTAATAATAGGTATTTCTATACAGGAGCTACCAGAAAACGTTTTCCATTAAAAAGATTTTCATTTCCAAAAGCTTTGGACTAAGTTTCACACACATTACTTAGTGCAAAAAGTTGTATTTACAGCAGTTGTATTTTCCCTAAGACCACAAATCTATATTCATTATTAGGTGCTAAGGTGCTCCTGTCCTTGATGGCATAAAAGCCATCACCAGCCCTTAGAGAAAAGGCAAAAGAGTAGATGTCTTTTATTCTATTGCATAACCTGCTGCTAATCAGAGTAGCTTAATTGCTGCAGTGAGAAAGACAATGCTTTTAGCTCTAAGATTAAGAAACTGGTGTTTTTCAGAAAAGCTTAAGAAAAGGATTTTTAAAAATCTAAAACAAGGATAAAATTATACAGGAAAATTGCTTAATTTGACTACAAGATCTACTGTGAAAAAAAATGTGAATGGTGAAACAATTGCAATCATTTTCTGACATGCAATCAGAAGAAAGGCAGGCAGAACAAAACTACCATCTATCAGCAATTTTTTGAAATAAAGATTATTTGGTGCTAATCCTTTTTGTGTCATAGGTGGGTGGGAAGGTAGAAGAAAACCCAAAATGAAAACACAGGGAGGTGAGAATAGAGATTTCTTTGTAGGTTCTGAGCAGTATAGAATAATTACATATTTTTTCCCCTGTATGTAAGTTTAGTTTCAGAGAAAAATATCTCAATAATGACATTGTGCCAGAGAAATCTGTCCTTTCACCACCTGAAGTACACTTTAATCTGTCTGAGGCTGTAAGAATCTGATCTATTTTTAGTAAACATAATGCTAAAAAGCTTTCTTTGATTTAATTGAGCTAATTGGACTAATCACTAAAGATAGGAGATCAAGGCACAATTCCTTAAGAAATATTACTGCAGTAAATATTGACAATATTAGCAATCTTTTCTAAAATAGAAAAGAAAAATATTATTGATTTTGATCTCTCCCTCAATTTGAATGGCTATAAATGTAATTCCATGGCCTCACTAAAGTTTCTCCATGTTTACCCCAGCATCATTAAAATCAGGAGCAGACTATTTATTCATCATTCTGGAGAAAATATCTAGTTTTTCCCAATGGCAGATTTTTTTATAACTGAGTTTTTTATGATCAAACTTCTTTCACAAAATATTAAGGGTCATACTGTGAAGTGCAAAGTGAAACCCTAAGACCCACTAAGTGAGGACAACAGTCCTCACTAAGATTCCAGAGCTAGAATCATATATAAAAATCCCATAATTTCCTGTTATGAAAGTGAATAATTAATAGGACTTCTTTTCTCTTTAAGGTTTTGACTAGTCAGACTCAAAATTGACTAAATGCATTAAGTCTGAAAAAACCACACACCAAATTTTGAAACTTTTATCAAAAATTCTTGTAATGACATATTTTTATACTTTTAAGGTTTTTTCCTCCACCTCAGTGATGTATTCTCCCTTTACTCTTTTCAATTACATAAAAACTTTCCAAAGGGCACTACTCATGAGTCCTCCAATTCATCAGAGGGTGTCCACCACATAAAAAGAGAACAACAAAGATTTGCAGAAGATGCTCTGGGAGTAGTAAGGAGGAGATGGTAGACAGTAAAGGGAGGGTAAGGGATAAGGTAGAGCCATGGCAACAGAGCACCTCACTGCTACATTTTATGGAGGCATATCCTGGCATTCAAAGGGAGAGGTGGCTCTGGGAATCCTGGCTGTGGTCAGCACCAGCACCATGTGCAGCAGCAGCTGGTGGCACGGAGCCAGCCTCCACATTGTTGCTACCAGAAGTAGGAACACCAGAAGCACCCCTTTATTTTTGGTGGCATAAAAGGCAGGACACAAGATGACAAAACCAGCGAGTTATACATAAGCAGAAGAGTTGCCCCTTGCCAGTTAGATTGCAGGTAATGTGGAACATAAAATTGCAGATTTAGCCAAAAAAACCAAGAAATTACATTTTGATGGTCAACATCGTGCACTGAAGACAAGAGCTAAGAACATCCATATTTTCTGGTAACATCTTATTCAGATGCTTGAAATGTTGTGGTTCCATATGTCTAGAGGGGCCACCAATGTGGTGATGACTGACATCTATCTACTCAAAGACTGGAGATCATTTGACTAAGCATTAAAGTCTTCTGGGACACAATCCAACCCCAGTCCACATGTCTTTCTTTGACTTTTGAGAGGAAAAAAAAATATTTGTGTGTTTTCTTTTTATTAGTCAAGGAGTTTGATCATTCAGCCCTGTGGCAAGAGATTTGGTATTTTCGGAACCTACCTAATGAACACTGTTGTTCATACCTATTAAAAGAAGCTTTTGATGAAATGACAGAGAAAAACTTGTGATCAGCAAGAGTCTCCATCTTAAATTAAAAGTGCCTCATTCTCTCTGTGTGCTGTATAAATCTGGTGTGTATTTTAGAAACACCTAATATGTTTCATTTCCAGCTGAAGCTTAAAATCTAAATAGGCATAAGAGCACTTGGCAGATAACCCAAATTACAGCCTCCCCACTGCAATTTCATTATAAAGGAGAGATATTAGAAAACTAATCTACTAGGAGGTGTGGAACAAACTGACACTTGCCTTTAAGCTCTTACAATGCCTGAGTTATAGAATTTATTATTATTATTATCTTAACATATTTAAATTAAAGTAAATCAAGTATATATCTGAACTTTAGAATGAATTAGTATCACAGTGTCACTGAATTTAAATATGTTAATTATGAAGGATCCATTTGCAGAATTGGTGCATAGATAGAGATGTACCATATGCTTGATCTGAAGATGTTCACCTGTCATTTAAAATCAGATTAATCTCTTGCATTTCAATACATGAGTTCAGAGTCATGAATCTGAATGAAAAGACTCTAAGGCAAACTCACAATAATTTAAATTCCAGTTTCTTTTTCTGAAGGGATCTACTAGTCCTTGGGAAAAAGTCGCTAGAGACAGGACATCTTGTACTTGAATATAAGACATTTAACAAGCAAAATATATTCAGGTGAAAATTTTACTTCAGTCAAGTCAGCAGCAAACCTCCATAAGACTTTTAAAGGCCAAGATTTTCCCTTATCTCATTATAAGTGTTTTTGAGCCCAACTTTGTCAGATGATGAACACCCAGAAGTGATGACTATTCACAGTGACTGCCAGAATTATGACTTAGTTTCAGTTCAGGCATATCTGAAATGTATCTTCCTACCCTATAGGAGAGCAGGTTTCTGTACATGTAGGAACAGGTCCTTCATAAACCAAGAGTAAACCCTGTTTTCCATATCAGAGTATTGTTTAGGGATGCAGAGAGTAGAACAAAGCTTCAAAGGAAGAAAAATCCCCTGCACTCATTTCTTCCAACCATCTTCCTCCTACACAGGAGTAATGAAAGAAGTCCTTTTGGTTACCTCCACAAAGAAATTTTCCTAAGAAGCTATATTTTGAATTTTCCTTATAACCTGTATTTTGAATTTTCCTTTGACTAAGTAGAAAATGAACCAACAAGACAATTTACAAGTTGGTTAATAGCCTCCCAATTAAAAATTAAATAAAAATAAAAGTCACAGGACAGCAGCACAGTAAGGAACAAGGAAATAAAGCAGAAAGGAAAACAAGCAATAAAACTTTCCTATTGATTTTGTACAACAGCACGAATTGTTCTTGGAACCTGATTTAGAGTCAATTGTGAGTTATGGGAAAGGGAAAAAGGACAAAGTACTAGTAACAGGTAGAAAACTGTTTCAAACATGCTCTTTAGACCTTGGGAGGAAAAAACTCAACCAAGCAAACCAAGAAATCGTGCTTTTTGTTTAAAGGGAAATATGATGAATCAATTTCATTCATTGTTTACATCCCTGGATTAAGACAGAAGGATTCTATAGATATTAGTTAAAAATCAGACAGAACCCAATTTAAAAATCCATAAATTTTTTTGCCTAGTTAAAAAATTAATTAGTAATATTGTATTTTCCTGCTTACTCTCCTGAACAACTTCTTCAAGAACGTATCTAAATAGACTACAGTTTTTCCGCATTCTTACTTTCACATTTACATCTGGTCTTATTTCCTGAATGTTCAGTCTTGTGTCTATTTGCTAAATCTTCTTATCCCTATGTCATCTGGGGATTTATATTCACAAACTCAAAAGCTTTCCCCTTAACAAGGTGTCTAATGTGGAATATTTATAAACACAGGAAGACGCCAGCTAGAACAAACCATGAAGTTGTAATAGGACCTGCTTTGACCACTCAACAGCAAAATACTTCCCCCAGCCTCTAACAGCATTCTAGCACTGCCTCTTCTGCAAAATTACCTCCACTTACACACCTTGCTAAAATCCTGTAGTAAATTAGGTATCACCCAGAGTATCTAGCAGTGTAGCCACATGGTTAGTACCACACTTGCCTTACACGAAAATGTTGATTCTACTACAATTTCTATTGCATTACATTTCTATAAATGTCTACTACATTTCTATTGCATTCCTGCACAGGGCTGGCCAATGTGACCTCGTAATTCTGTAGCAGAAACAGACCTCTCCTCCAGTGGCTACAGCCTTAGTGTTTTATGCCCTCTCCTTGCCAAAAGAGAAGCAGTAGGAAAATAAACCTCCTGTGAACTCCACAGTTGCACCTGCTTTTTTTTTTTTCCTCCTTGCTTTGAAGTTTTGATAGGACATACTTTATATGTTTGTTAGCTTTTGTTGATGACTTGTAAGTTTTTTGAGGCTTGAAAAGCCCTAGAATGCCTACAACAGTTCAAAGTGGCAGACCATACACATCTTTGGAAACAGACAAAGAAATTCTTCCAAAAATCTAATGCAGATGAAATAGCCTCACACACACTGGGTTTTTTTTGTGAATTCTACCTATATAACACTGACCCTAAGACATTAGAGTATGCATCTTTCATCTATTTTAGCCTATTCAGTGTCACTTCTGTGATTCTATCATTCATAAAAATCACAAACCTTATTATGACTCCTCAGAAGCTCTTGTTTTCTACAAAAAAGAGCTAGACAGACCTGTTCAAACAGAAAGAAACTGAATTCTAAACTTTACAGAAGCTTTCCAAAAGGTTTTTGCTGAGGTTCAGATCAAAAATTTAATCTTTATGTTTGTAAAAGACCTTAGTATATTGAATAGTGTGAGATAGAATCACAGAATCAGAGCATTAGAAAGAGTCTGAGATAGCAACATTGGTAGCAGCTTAGCAAAGCATGAGCAGCAATTGTAAACAGCGTGTGCCTAGCTTAGCTTTAGTCATGGTAACAAGAAATAAGAAGCCTGGAAAGCATCAGTAGTGAGAACATTCATATTTTTAAAGCTGAATGAGAGCTTTCAATGGCTGAAGGTCAGAAAGCAGCTCTGATTGTAAACAAAGGAGACTTCTATCCTCTCTGGCACTGAACCTGCATTCCTGATTAGAATCCCATCTGCACAGGCCTTAAAACCTTGAAACTCTGAGGCTGAACTGAGGTTAAGTTAGGTAGAATTCATCCTAAATATCATGCACCTGCAGCAATTTCTACAGCAACTATCCTTCCTTTTTGTTTCTTATTCACAGAATTACAGATCTGATATGTTTCATATCACTGTAATATATGCTAATGACAACTGGCCTGTGCTGCATTGCTCTTTATTTGCTTATTTAATGCATTTGAGATTAACAAAAAAAAATTTCTTCTCCTACTATGAGAATATGATTCATCTATGATCCAGTTCTTCAAAATATCTTTTTTTTCCCAGTTACATTTGAATTTCAGCATGAACACTCTATTGTGTTAATGAAAAACTGAAATGCCAATTAACACTACTTATTGAAAGAGATTTTCTTTATGGTGTGTTCTATATTTCAAATAATTTTTATAAATTAGGGAAGGAACACTTCTTCAAAATATGTTCACTGGGGTGGTGACCCAGAAAAGAAACAAACAATCCAAGATTTAAGGATCATCCATATGAAAAAATGATTTGGTGTTTTAGTTACCCTCAAATCAACTTCATCCCAAGACAGACTTAAAAAATAGGTACAGAAATAGATGCAGAAAGTTATGGAAAATAACTCTTTACTGTGGTTCAAATATAAGCACAATGATTACTTGGCTTAAATTCAAATTTCAGGAAATAAAATAGGACATAATGATTATACGTGTCTGTACTTTAGATGTACTCAAAGACATTTTAATTCTTTGTTTCAAATGCTGCTAAAATGCTCCCATACACAGTCTTCTCAGGATGAAACTATTGTCTTTTCCGCTCAGAAGAAAATACTGTTGAGAGTTGGCTACTGTTGAGCTCTCATTCAAGCGCAAACCTTTACCCTATCACAGACACCTGCAATCTGTAATTTAAGCAGATTGGTAATTGTGACACTGAGGAGTTATTTGCTCTCCCCATTTTACTTTGGGAGCTAATAAGGTCCCTTTCAGGTGAAGTCCTCTTCCCATAAACAGAAACCTGCTAGGGACTATGTACTTCATATAAACAAGTCATTAACACCCTGGGGAGACAATGTTCCCTCATGCTTGGTATTCAAAGAACTCAGCTCTCAGTGTACATATTCTTTAAAACCAAAAAAATTGTATCCCATGTAAACGTCTAAGATGACAATGGTATTTTAAACAAGCCTATAAATTACAGCATGAGGCGCTCATTATGTATTGTTGACTGAGGTTGGACATAACACTAGACAAAGATCTATTAGGAAATAGTAAGTTTCCTTAACCTGGACTTTGCAAAATATTATACTGTATTTCACATTCTCCTATGCCAAGCAACCACAGCCATAATGATGATGACAATTTCTTTCATTCCAAACCTAGAAAATGTTCTTTATTATATATATTTTCAAGTATGGGTCAGTCAGGTGTAACAAATAAGCTCCCACAACAAAATTGCTTCTTTGTTAAAGCTGGATCCCAGGAAAGGCTGAACTATTCCCAGCTGGCACCAGTTCTCAATTTATATGATCAAAGCTGAAAACACAGCTGTCACCTTGATGTCCTTATCCTTTTGTTTTCACTGTAAAAATTTATACTTACATCAGTGGTTAGAAGTTCTGCTTCATCTGCTGCTGAACATTACCTGCTCATGTTCCCTGCAGCCTTTTCTGGAAACAAAACCTAAATCCACGGAACTTAGCCATTTGTTTTCTCTAATGGCAAAGCAGTGTAAAATAGTTTCTTGTTTCCCTGTTCCTGAACATTTGGTTCTCTTCTTTGCAAATCCACCTGGTTCACAGCTTCAGCTCAGTGCCCTCCCAGCTCTGCTGACTTAAAGGACTGCAGGGTGGCCTTGGGCCCTTTGGGCACACTCTGATCACAATCACCAGAAGGATCAGAGTTCAGCTTTCTTTTTTTAAAAATAAAAGAACTACTTCTGAAAAGGGATTTTTATAATTTCAGTGATCCAGTTTGCAACACATCTCTACAAACAGTTGTATCAGCACAGCTGAGAAATGAGTAGGAGAAACGTGGAGAATGGGAACAGAGGAATAGGAAAATCAGAACCTGTTAAACTGATTTTGATAAAAGGAAAAATACTACTGGAGAATGTCACTGGGATTAATTTTTTGGAGTATGTCTTTGTTCCACAGGATTAGTCAAATATCTGTTTTGTACAGGAAAAGAGAAAACCTACACACCTCTGTCATGGTGCACTGGACATGTATGTTTGTCACTTACCTTGTACCAGCTGTACTGGTTTCCTGGCAGCACAGAGGGACAACTGAGAATTTTAGTGAATTCCATCCATCAAAATGATACAAATATTCAGTGGAAACAGAAATGTGGGGTTGAGGGTTTGGGGTTTTCTTCCCCAAATGATGGGGTTAGCTTAAAGAGGAAGGGAAGGGAATTATGCTTGTGAGTGGGAAAAGAAATTATATGTGTGGAAGAATCAGGGCACAAACAGTGGAGAAGGACAAGGATGGAATTTGTTCCTTGAAGGACAGCAGTTATTAAGTTGGCTCAGCTGTGTCAGGAAAATTTGTTATTATTATAAAAAAAATTAAATCGCAGCCAATAATAGTTATTCTTGTATATATGACAGAAATGGATCATCATAAGGATGCAAAACTCCTCTATGTGATGTTATTTTCACAGATTTGTGTCTGTTTTACTGACCCTTCAACAGGGGGCTGCACACCAATCCTGCCAGGCTGGACTTTGGAGCAGGAAATGCAATGAAGCTGTAACCATGTCCATTGTCTGATATCATTTTTAAAACTGAGAGGCAACTTTATGAAACTGGACCATTTTCAGGGACTCCTCTTCCTTCCAGAACCTCCAGCACACAATGTGCACTTCCTTCTAAAAAGGAAGTGCCTCCTAAACTTTATTTAACCTAGAAGGACTTGTTGCACATGACTCCAAATGAAGAAAAAATAGCAGGATGCCATGGTCAACAGTGCTGCTGTTGAGGCAGGGTGTTGTCTTCTTTGCAATACCTACATGATTTAAAATAAGGATAGATCAGTTTCTTTTCAAGAGTACAGACTATCTTTTCCTACAAAGGAAATAGGAGAAGAACCCTGAAATCAGAAACTCCAGTGTCAAAATGTTATCATTGATAAGTTACTAAAATCTCTGTCTGCAGTTCTTTCTGAATTTTTGCCATTTTCATAGAGGAGACTTATGGCATGCTCAGTTTTTGTACTCCATTGCATTGGAGTGAACGCTTGATGGAGCAAACAGTAATCGAGCACACAGTAATTTAGCCTGGCATTAGGAAATCCAAAATAGATGACAGAATCCAGGCAGCCTAAGAAACAAAACAGTTCTATTTTCATGAGGAAGCAAGGTAAACAGCAGCAGTGCAAGAAAATTTCTTTAACATGACTATGCAAAAAATCTTTACCTATTGGCAAAATTGTGCATGAGTCTAGAGTTCCTTGCCTACAGCTTATTAATAATAAATCAGGGAGTCATTCCCCAAAGCAATGTCTCATCCTGCCACTGGGCTGGATTCTGAGAGCATTACCTGATTTTCAGCTGACCTCTTTGAACTTAGAGTGATCAGTAGTTTTCCACAAAGTGCCAAAAGCTGGATAATTTCAATGGTTTTGCTGGAAACAAGTTTGCCTTCTGATTTATTATTAGTAGTAGTGGTATCCTGAATCCTTTAAAAATTATCTCTTTCTCCCTGGAAAAAGTAAATAAACCCCAATAATTTCCTCTGTTAGGAAATATTTCTTCAGTCTCTTTTGTCAGCACACACCTGACTGCTGCTGTGTCTGACACCGATAGCCTTTGCTCTGTTTACTTTAAAGAATAAAATACTGCTGTTTGATTTAGTTTTTCATTTTTAATGTGTAAGCCCTCTCTTGATCCTACATTCCAGAGAAAAGGAACTAGAGTTGCTTTAAATATCATGTGAGATGCCTCTGAAGCCGGGGCTGTAGATGTAAATCCCCATAGCAAATTTATATAACTGAGATTTACAGGGGAAAAGAAAAATAACAACAAAACATCACGTGAGCACCGAGTTGTCCTGGCAGCATTAACATGACAGGTGTACCTCAGCCCAGCCAGTCACATTTTATTTAACTGTCAGGACACTTGTTTTAGTGCTTCTAGCTGCATTGCACCAGTATAGCTTTTGATTCTAAAGGTCAGCCACCCACACCAAAGTTCAAACAGGCATTTAATGCAAATAAAATATCAACTCAAAGGTGGCTTTCATCAGACCTGGCTTGAACTAGCTAGGCAAGATAAAGTGCATTAACATGCAAGTTCCAAATTTTGAAGCAAAAAAATTCTTGTCATGGCCATATGAATTGCAAAATGACTAAGCTATAAAGAGCTTACTCATGTTTGTATTTGTTTAAAGTATTAAACCTATCAGAGTTACCCAAGGAGGGATTTGTATATGGAAGGAAAAAACCACTGAGGAACAAAATTTAACATTTCATTCTTCAGGGAGAAATAAGGACTGTGATGTTCTCTCAGGAAACTTGGTGTAGTTGATTAGGGTTGTCAGAAACTGGTTTGAAATTACTGATTGTGAGGCCCTAATCCCAGGTCCCTGATCTTCAAGGCACTCTCCAAGTCATCCCATTGGAGGTGCCTAATTAAGCTGTGATAGCCACTCAGCATTTAATATCAAAAGAGATATAATCTGTCAACCCAGAGCCCTGCTACTTGAGGCTGCCCCATATCACCCCTTCCCCTGTATCACCAAAAGAGGCAGAAAATGAACTGCAATGGCTAAGCTGGATGTCAGTAGAGGATGTCTCTATACAGCTCACACACACAAAGACAAGGAAAACAAATCACTTCCCCTTCTCTCTCCCTTCTTTTCTCAACTCTGAAAGGTGGTAGAGGAAGCACAACAGCACTTCCCAAAACCTAGTGATCCCACTGGGCAGGAGTATTCCTTCCCTGGCCAAATTGCCTGGGCCCTATGCTGACAGATGAACAAAATCCCAATGTGTCCAAGAAGACTGGAAACATGGTAACAAATGTGAAATTAAAAAGGGTCTGGTTTGGGTTTGTACAGGACCAAACCACAGCAAGAGCGGCTCAAGATGCAAACACAGTCCTCTTTAACATGGAAACCAGTTCAAACCAGTTGTTTGAACTGGCTGATCCTCAGCAAGGGGAAGATGATATTTATATAAATCCTACACTTCACCCCAGATAACGTCATAGTGACACCGTAATCCAAATGATATGAGGCCTGATCTTTCAGACTTTTTGTGTGAAGACTTCCTTATTAATTCCCTGCATCAGAAGCAGGTTGTTCATCTATTTTTTAGTGCATTTGTCTGATGCAAGTATTTACAGTTCTTTATTAGGCAGGTCCATTCCTTGGACATTTTATCAGATTTCAAGATACCTTAATCCAAATGGTGATGTTGGGAGCACGTCTAGGGACACACAGCAATCACTGACACATATCTGTGTCAAGGAGCTTCTGTGCCAAGTAAAAAGGAATAGATATTTCAGGTGGGCTTTCCAGTATTTCACAGTTTCCATAGTCATTTAGAGCCCCAGAGAGCAGGGATTGCAAACTCCCTTTCTAAAGAAGAGAACAATCTGAACAAACCTGAATGTCAAATTCAATCATGCTGAACATGGGGAAGTAGACTCTGACTCAGGAGTCACCATATCTAATCTTCAGAACTTTCATGCTGGTTTATATACCACAAAGCAGGAGAAACAAACAGACAAAACTGCACCTATTTTTTCTCTTGATTTTCATGTCATTTTTTAAATTCAGACCTAGGGCCAATGGTCTTAGCTTTTTTTCCTCTCTGAGTAAAGAGAAAGAGTGCAGCTGAAATTTCAGTAATTTTTGTGAGAATTTAAACAAACAATAATTATTCCTGTTGGAGGCTTGGCTTTGAGGAGTTTGTTGTTCTTCTTGTGAAAAGTCAAATTATTTTGCTATCAAGGCAAATGACAATCCAAGTGAAAAGCAACTGCTGGTGTAAAGATTTCATCAGTTACCTTCTGAATGCAGATTGTCCACATGTTTATACAAGAACTCAGTGAATTTCAAGGTACATGCATACTTCTTTACCTCCTTCAATGAGGCTATGCAGGGGCTTAACTTTAAGGGTTTGTTCAAGTGTTTTGCTGCAGAGGAGCCCCTGAGCCCTTGATGCAGAAGGCATTGTTGTGGTGATTTCAGACCTCCAGGCAGGAAGGAAATGGCACATGTGGCATCTTCCAAAGGATGGAAAATAACACTAGCTTTTTGGAAAATGTAAAATCCAAGTTTTTCCTTGGATTCTAAATAGAAAAATTACTAGTCATTGGCAAAGGCAAGGAGAGAAGAAAAATTGTAGAGAAAATGAACAGCAGAAGAATAGATGTCTTTTTCCTTACAGACTTCATTGAAATGCTTTCAAACAAATGCCTTTGGATCAAGAATTCCTGAATTATTTTGCAAAACAAAGTAGAACAACAAATGAAAGAGATACTGACAATAAAGGAGATGTTTCCCAAAACAAATACAACAAAAGGTTGGGGGGAGCAGAGAAGAAGTGGGAAGGAAGGAAGAAATGCATTACCCTATAAAAGAAAACAAATAGGGGTTTTAAAAGGAGTGGAAAAGGCTGTAAAGATGGGAAAGCACTTTTATTTTCTGATGTTTCAGTGGTACTTAGATATTCTTAGCATTTCACGACGACATTATTGACCACTGTGTTTGATAAACGAACTTGTATTTTTATCTTACTATGCCCCTATTTTTGCATATCAATAGAAGTTTTTTTCTCACGCGTCAAGTATCCATCTGTCTTATTTAACAAGGATAGAGAAGAAAAACAGTCTCCCATTGCTGTACAGTCCACCTAGAGCTGTCTACAGAATCTCAAGATCATTAGCCTTCTAACATATCTCCTCCAAACACGTGAGATGCCCGTGCTTCAGCTGAGCTGCACCGGGCCACCCTCTTACCCATCACTCAGCCTGGTTTTGTTGGGGGCTGTCTGACACCTACCCTTGGCACTCTTGTGAACGGAGACTCCCTTTGCTACTTTCTGAAGCCCTTACACAGCACATAAAACCCATAGTCCCTCCCTAAATCTAGGGCAGCTGGATTGATTTTTATAAAATTGGGATTTCTGAGTGAGAGATTGTGCAATGTTTGGAAAACTTCAATTTTTGTGCTGAACTGCACATATTTTCACTGAGGACTGCTGGTCATGGTGGACCTTGCTTCATACATGGTTACCTCACTCAGACACAAACAACTGTTTGTTGTGCAAACAGCTATAGCCTAAGTGTGGGGCAAAAGCTGTGCTTGCCATAAATGCCACTGGTAAAGCCAGCAACTGCCTGAGACATCCCCACACGAGTACCTGAAAAAGTTTCCTTATTGCATACTGTTACATTAACCTCATCTGCCTTTTGGATTGGAAGAAGTGGGAAGAAGCAGCAGCCAGATCCCCTTTCCAAAGGGCAGTCGTCATTCCTACTGCTCTCTGGTTGTCTCCTGCTAACTACACACATGCAAGAACACCACAGTGTTCTGTTCCTAACAGGCTTCGTGCCTGGAAGTGCTCAAGACCCCATCAGTGACTGCTGAAGGACACTGTTGTCATATAAAACCATGGAAAAGACTTGCTGCAGTCAAGCATTAATATAAAAAGTTACACAAAGAAAAAAAACCAACAAAAAAACTAGTAAAAATAGATTTATTGCCTGTATTCCAGGATCATGATAGAATGGATGCTGCTTACCATTGACTAGAGAAAATTCTCAGCCAGAATAAGATTTTATTCATGGTTTAACCACTCAGAGACTTTAATTTCACAAATACTTTGGTCCAACACTGAGGCCAAAAGAAGCAACCCCATTTTTTTTCTGATTCCACATGGCACTCTCCCTTTTTCTGGCATTCAAAAGGTGCATGTTGCTGCAGTGGACCAGAGTGGGGACCAGACCCACATTTGAGTTATCCAAGAGCCTTTTCCTGACACAGCTTTCTCCGGGTGGGTTTCACTGCCTAGCGCACCGTGCAGCTGCAGAAACTTCAGGTGGCACCACGGATTGCATACGCTCACAGAAGAAACCCATGGCAGGATGTTGGTACAAGACGATCTTTAATGTTCCTTCCAATCCAAACACTCAGTGATTCTAAATATGCCCTGCAAAGAGAATGCAAGCCTGCCTATTCCAGTGGCAGTGCTGTCTGCTAGTTTAACTTGGCTGAGAATGACTGTGGCATCAGTCATTCCTTCTTGCTGCAGCCTCCAAATTCACTGACCTGTTTTGGAAGTATCCTCCACAATGACCTGCTGTAAATGTGTTAAGAGGCTGTTACTTATACAGAATATTTATAAAAGTAACAGCATAAAGCTCATACAAAGAAAATATACAGAACATGCAGCATACATATATTACATAGGTTTATAAATGGTTTTAACTATGTTAATGCTGAGTATCCATTAGCTATCCACTAGAACTCAAAAGGATGCATTTTACAAACACTGGATAACAACACATGATCCAAAATGTGAAAGGGACTTAGGTTAGGACCCCCACCATCTCTGGCTGAAAAAGGCCTAGTGAAAAATAAATGCCAAAAGAATTAATCTGATTTTGACAAACAGTTTAAATAAATAATATGTGTTTTTCTCAGCTGAGTTCTGGATAGTTTATAATAAGGAGGAAAAACCCAGTATTTTTCTGGGACCAAAAAGCAGCAGTCTGCTGGCAAGGCTGCCCGTAGAGTACACGGAAGAAGAGTGAAGAATTAGGCTGTGCTATTTTAAAAGGCTGCTTTCATTGGCTGGGACTACTATTGGGCTGCAGCACTTCTAACACTGGGAGGTATTTTACTTTTTTTTCAATTCTTACAACTTTGATATTTCCTAGTATCAGTCAGATATTAAATATTTCCTATGTGATGCTGAGCATTCTTCTGTACTTCTTTCTTTTCCCAGGATGGACTGATCTATTGACAAGCAATTAAATGGATTGGACTGCTTGGATTTACATACTGCCATTTGAATCACCTCCCTCAACCAACTGGCCACGCTGCTTTGGGTGCAGCCCAGGAGGCAATTGGCTTTCTGAGCTCTGAAAGCACATTTTTGGTTCATTGCCAAGCTTTTCATCTATGTGAACCCCCAAGTTCTTCTTTCACAGGGCTATTTTCAATGACTTCTCCCAGTCTGTGCTCATGTCTGTGATTGCCCCAACGCAGGTGCAGCACCTTGCACTAAGTATTTATCCCCTCTGTTTTCCAGACAATGAAGCTTTCCCAGCAGACCACTCTGGAGTAGAGACAAGGAAAGCAGCACCCATGAGACCTGCACCTCCAGTGCCTTCTCTTCTTCTTCCTGTCTCCTCCTCTTTTATCCCAAGGACTCTTTTTCTCTCAGATCATGGCTTACTGAACTCCTCCCTTCCAACCTGGCTTTCTGTTTTTCTCCTTTTTCTGCAAACATGGCTTACCTTATTCCCACCAGTCCCTGTATCCCTAAAGCCTTGGTCCTTTTCCAGACTCATCCTAGCTCCCCCACAACACCCTGCTGGAATATGGACCAGTGACATGGCTGGGGACAAGCACTTTCCCATCATGCATCTACACCATGCAGGTAGAGGACTGTGCAAGCTACATCTTACAGATCAAGGGTGTAAGATCAGAGGGGATAAAGATGGGGAAGGAAGCACAGAAGGTGGGTCATGTGGCTAGCACACCACAGAACAACAGACTGGTGTTGCAAAAGCTACACGTGCATCAGCACCTCATAATTTTGGTACTACTTGATACCATGTGTGTTTGGAATTGCAGCAAGCTGCCTAACAGTGATGTAAATGGGAGATGGGGGGAGAATTGTTGCTCTTGTTTGGAAGTTTTCCTGTATTCTGACTGGTTGTTATCCTCCCTTGTAGTGAGCAAGTAGAGTCGTTATTGTACAACATAAGGCTAACTATTAACTGACAAGTAGGCACACTAAATCTGCTTCTTGTCCCCTCAGGCAGTGGTCCCTAATTCTTGGCTCAGAGATGGCATGTTGAACACCAGATTCCTCAGTGTTACTTGCTGACATCAGGGAAAAGTGGAGCACAGCATCAGACATCATTTTTGGTGTGCTGCTTCTTCAGCACTTTAGCCCAGGCTTGCAGAAGCTGGGGTTCTCTGCTTGGGATTAGACATTGGGCAAAAGACATCAGGAAGAGAAAACAACAGAAGATGGAAAAGGAGTTGGACGATCACAAAAATAATCTTGTCTGGTTCCTGAAAGCTCCCTCAAATAAAAACGCAGGCCAAATAAAAATAAAAATTAAATAAAAATTAAAAAAATAAAACCACTGGGCAACAATTTGCCTTCAGGGCCTTCCACAAACTTCTTCCTCAGGTTCGTGAGAACCCAGACACCATCTCTGCACTAATTAGAGACTCCTTGTGCCATAGTGTATTTCATGAAGGTAACTGAGAAAGCCACATCTTTGTTTGACACAAAAAGAAACCAAAACCCCAAACAACGAACTGAAAAAAAGTCTGGAAACAAAGTAATTTAAATCAAACAGAGTTGTTCACCTGGCTTGGGATGATTCTTTTCATCAGTTTATAAAGAATTATCTAAAATTTGAAGTTCAGACTGTCCTCACACATCTATTTATGTTTTAAGTTTGATCAGAAAAGAAAATTATCCATTAAGTACTAGTTAGGTTGCAATGCACTGCTGAACGGACAAACTGGAGATATTTCTCTGCTATATTCAAGTATAATAATGATGATGGAAAAAGGCTACCTGTGCTTCTGGTATGAATGGCAGCAGCATTAATGGCTATTCAGCAGAAATGAAGAGCTGTCCAGGCAAAAAAGTCAGATACACAAGGTGGTCTCACAGATAAAGTAATTACAGTGAGCCAGACTTCAAGTGAAACATGCATTTATGGACATTATTGCAAACATGCAGGTGCCTGACACTCTACAGATTTGGATTATAAATTTTACACATTATTTAATTCACTGCACAACCCAATTGTGGCTAAGAGAGAGATGACCTTGAGGGATGTTTGGATCTCTACTCCACGTTCAGAAACACTCCCCAGGCAGGGCTAACACTCTCATATAGCTCTCCTACATGGAAGAGGAAGAGAAATACCTTTTTACCGGGCTCCTGCAACTACCTCTGCTGGGTCATTGGCTCTCACCTTAAGTGTAATGGACTACCTCAGGTTTACCTTAGCACACTAAGCTCTCCTTCTTACTGAGTAACTTTTTAATACCCTGCAATCTCTATGCGTCTCTTACTTGTGCTGTGAACTCAGTACCTGCAAGAGCACAGCCTGCCTTGCAAGTTGCCAAGAAAACTCTTCCCTCCTTTTCTCTGCTTCGTGTATCCTTTTCTTGGTACGCAAATGTCAGCAGTTGTAACCCACTGTAGGGAAGCATCTGGCAGTGATGGCTGCCACAAAGGAGGAGGCTCTTACTGAAGATGCTCTGCCAGCAGCGTTATGCAGACTCCCCTTCTCAATTCACATTTCTTGGCACCTACACCCCTGTCTGACTGACTTTTAAATGGGCAAAGAGTCAATCCAACAGATGGGCTAAATGGCAGGCAACCAAGACGCTATGAATGTACATTGTCTGGGTGTGGGGAGTCAAATTTCCAGTTAGGGATATCCAAGTTAATGCCCATCACACAGCTATGTGACGACAACACAGAGATATGCCACAAATATCCAGGTTTAAAATGTCTTCCTCAACAGTAGCATTCATAGACAGAAAAAATAGAGCAAAGGGGTATTCCAGCTGACCATGCTTGGGAGGAATCCAGAAAGGAATTGTGATGACGAGGCGAGTCCAGGGAAGAGTGACTTTCACAAAGTCACTGTAGCCATCCTCTGTCATACCTTCCGGCATCATAGGAGAAGTTTCATACAACACAAGGCAAGCAGCAGAGAAAGTTTATCTTTTGTCTCTCAGGAGTTCTTTAAAATTAGTACAAAATTCTAATGCATTATATGTGTTTGCTAAATGGCTCACTAAGCTTTGTACAGTATGTGGTGGCCTCTGCATGCAGGGTATGAGCAGACCAGCCTAACAAGTCTAGTTACCAAGGAAACAGGTTTTAAACTTGAAACAGGTATTCATGATGACAGAGATCTTATGATTTTTTGGAACATGTCTCTCTTTTGAGGAGTGAATGTGGAAGCTGGCTTTCAAAATCCTCCTTACTGTGGTCATGAGGCCAGTGGAAAATGTTGCATTGCTGACCCTGATTCACTGGTCTAGCAGAATTGGAAACAGAATATGAAACAAAAGATCATTACACATCCTCACCTAATGCTTTACCTTAAAAGAAAGCAAATGGGGGTGTTAATTATACAAGGACTTCCTTTCTTTGGGGGAGCCAATCAATCACATTTTTCCATCCTGAAAGGAGGAGATTTTTTTTTTTCTAACATAAATCTTTTAAGCCTCAGTGCTATGGCTTTATAGGAAGAGGAAATTGATCTCAGCTATTCCCTGTCAGAATGACACTGAACAGAAAGTGTCTTTCTTTCAGAATGTATTCATTAGTTCCTTCTCTCCATCTGACCTTGAATACATTTGATTAAATGATTAAAATAATTTCATCCCAAAATGACAGTTTGTAGGACAAATTTAATTAAGCTCCAGGACTGAGGAATGGAAAAGCTTGTGCTGTGCTTCTTGCTTTGTATGAACTCCTATGCTTAAATAATCATGAGGACCATTGTAAACCACTGCAGTATGTTGGACATCTGGCCTCCCTGATTCCCCTCTACCTGGCGGGCTCTCAGAGCCCAGGCAGCCACAGGTTACTGCTCCCTACCTGTCTCACTGCCCCAGGCACCCTTCCCTTCCCTAAAAGCAAAGTGAAGGGAGCAGAGTGCACTGAGCAGTCATTCTTCAGCATCTTCTCATTTCACAGCCCATCAGGAATACACAAACTGACCACAGAAACCTTGAAAAATCATTTGATGCATGTAACAAGAAGGAAAGGGACTCCGCTAACTTCATTGTTGTCTCATCATTAAAAAAAAAAAAAAGGTACACACTGTGTAGAATAGTGCAGTGCAGTGCAGTGAAAGTTGTGAAATTACTACTTTCTCACTACTTTGTTTGATCCACCTATCTACACCATCAAAAAACCTGAATCTGATTTTTCTGCTAAGGCAGCACCACCACTTTTGGCAGAAGTGTAATATTAATGCAGATCAATATTTTCAGCATTTAAATTTGTCAGGTTATCTTATCCTGGCAGTTTAGAAATATGGGGCTTCATATGCTACCATTCACATTGTATCTAGTCCTTTTGCTGGGCCACTGGTGCTGGCTATCCTGGATATGTCACATAAATACACCTTTTATACAAGGCTTGAGAGAAAACTTCAGCAGGCCAAGTATGATGCTCAGTTATTACTAAGGAATTGTATTGGCTTCAATGGGGCTGCATAAAAATAACAGCTAGCCAAACTTGGTTCAGAAACTTAAAAAAAAAATTAAAAAACCCAAACCTTTAACCACAAATGGTACATGGCTCATTTTGCAATTACTTAGCTTACCATTATATTAGTGATAAAAACAAACCTCCCATATTCCCCAGCCAACAGAAATAATAAACAGTACTAGAAAAGCAAAATTGCCTATGCAGGGTAAATGACACACAAATAAATTTGAACAGGAAAAACATATTAATGAATCTTCTTTTACGAGGTAAACAAAATGCTGGCTTCTCGCCAAGGAGGCATGCATGGAAATCAGGCAGGGGATCCCTGAGAGCACAGCAAAGCAGCTGACAAAGCCTCTTTAGTGCTGTCAATGAGGCAGACACAATGTGAGAGCGATGGCCGTGCCACACACACAGCAAGGGCGAGCGGGAAGCTGCGAGCGGAGCCAGCCAGGGACGCGGCCCGGGGCCACCTCCCCCAGCAGCCGCCTTGGAAGGTGCTAAAATAACTCGAGGGTCCCACTCTTGCCCTCTCACTGGGGAGAGCAGGACGGTGGGATCGGCCGAGGCTGACTCTGATGTTCTGTGGCATTTCCCAAGTGTTTGTCTGGTTGGAGCGGGAGCAGCTCGAGCGGAGCTGGCAGAGGATGCATCCGTCCCATTAGCTCCCCTGGTCCCAGCGGCCAGAGAAGTTGCAGACAATATTACACTGCCTCCATACCCACCCACCGTTAAAGGTTTCCTGCTTAATGATGCACACAGCTCTGTACTGAGCTGGAGGGGTTATTTCTTCCCTTGTAAGGCTCCTGAAAAACCTGAAATGCTAAAGGAGATACAAGAAGTCCCACTTTTCTTTTGGTCAAGTCAGACATCTTCCAACAACATCCTACAGATTAATTTGGTGAGACAGGTATTCAAAAAGAGGTTTGCAGAGCTGTTGCCTTTACTACATCTGAGTCCCACAGATCAGTGTGATGTTTTACACAGACACACTAGGAGAGGAGGGGCACAGCCAGTGCTTCAGGCTCTAGGGAATGAAGGTGAGATCTGGTGGCTGACAAAAGTTGCAGGGTCACTTGAACTATCATTCAGGGAACATTTGGATATCACCTTGTGGATCTTCTATGCCTGAAGACAAGTAAAATAGTCACTCACTCATTAGCAAAACAGGACAATCAAACAACCAACATCCTCCAAATACGCTTCCATCTGACAAACTATATTTGAACACACACAAAGCATGAGCTTTCTTGTCTAGTAACAAGTCTGATTAGGCCTTGGTCAAGAGTATCTGTTGATATCCTTGTGCTGTTGCTGCTAAGAGGAGAACCAGATCATTTTTCTGAACAGTGTGGGAGAACTTCACACACAGAGTAAGGATGCACCTCAAACTGAGATGGTATATCTCTGCTTTATATATCAAATTGAGGACAATCACAGTGTAGAACGTGTAGAACAACAGAATTTCTGGAACGTACAATTTATCACAGGACAGGGAGTTCAATGGCTGGAAAGCATAAAGATAAGTCCAATCATAAATGAGGTTCTTCTGTCCATGGCCCCTGGATGTTCCTCCTAATCTGCATGCCCGTAAATGAAGAGCAAAGATCATGGAAATAACCTGGCAGTGGTGTACTCCAGGGGTACATCATGTAAGTATGACTGTCCAAAAACAAAAGAGCAAGTTTTCAAAATGGGAATTATGCTGTCTTGAATTTTTTTTTGTGGTGCCTCTTCCCTGGTTTTAAAGGCAATGGACTACAGCTGCCAAATTAGAAACTTCCTTTGATTTTTATTCCCTTAGAACAGAAGAATTCTGGGGTCTGTTACCATCTGAGAAATACAGGCATAGTCAATAAAAAATGAAATGTTTATACAGTGAAACTCTTTCCTGTGAAATAGTAAACCCCTTATTTGATTAAAATAATGTAGAATCCTGCACTGGGATATTAAACATGATGCATCACAGGCAAAGAAGGAAAACATTACTCCGCTTCTGTCAAGTCTGTTACTAAGAAAAGACTTTACTCCAAGTAGAAACACTTTAATACTTATTCTTAGATAAATAAGATTAAAATTTAACCTTTACTCTTATGAAACCTTAGAGAAACATTCATTTATCTGCAGCTGAAATAAATACTGGATTGCTTTATTGATTCATTGGCTAAAGGCACAGACTAGTTGTGAAAATTCCACTCTGCTTCCATTGACACATTGAACCAGAATAAAAATAGAAAGTGATTTAAAAGCAGTTTAGCCTTGAGAAAAGGGGCAGTCATTGTGAGGTTTGGCCTTCTAGGAAAAAAAAAATATTCTTCATGTATCCCACTTAGGAACCAAGATATTTATGTGGAACAGCATGATAGACATGACAAATAACTGACTATAATTACATTTCCTGAAGTACTGCTCAAAGGCAATCTTATACCACAATGCAGAACAGCCTTTAGAGGACATAAGGTTTAAAAAAAGTGTATCAGAAATACATAAACAACCTCCCAAATGACTCTGAATCAGAGCTGCAGCTGCAGTAAATCACCATTACTGCAATGATGGTATATTCCTATTCTGTGGCCACTGGGACCAGGGCTCCAGAGTTTATCTTTGTGCAACAGCTTGTGATATTTAAACTACAAATTGGCAACAGTAAAAGGGCAACTGGTGGTCATGTTGTAGCTGACCAGTGTGAATTTATTCCCCAGTCTCTGTGTCGTCACAAAACCTGATCCCAAGTGTGAGATAATTTAAGGCAATCACTGCTCCATGGGGAAGGGGTAAATACCTCATAGTTACCTCTGGATTGGATTAAGTAAAATAATAGATATGGCAATGTTTTTGCCTTGTATCCCTCATTTCTCCTTTATTAGGTAGCTCAGTGTTCAAGGGTATGCTCATGTACATGAACCATGACACTTTCACCTGTGTTTATCACGCAGCTCAAGTGAAGGCACAATCAGCCCTGTCCCTGCACTGTCTTGTCCTTTTGCAGGATGGTCCTCTCTTCAACATCTGCATCTAAACCAGCTAAACTGCCAGTAAAGGGCCAATGATATAGAAATTATTTTTTCCCCCAGGAGCAACTGGGTAATGGTTGCAATGTATTGTAGCATTAGATAATTAGACTTTGCCTTGGAGACCTTATAGGGGGTATCAGAACACCTTTCCATAGTCATTTAGTGTACTTGCTCAAAAAATCATTATGCCTTGGTAAAAGGAATCTTTTTAAAGTAATTGAACAATAATTAATAAGAGCATATATCAACTCTACACATTTAAGGTCAGACTTTTACACAATAATATTCTAGTGGAGATGTAGTTAATCAATCACTTATAAGTTTCATTAATTCATCTTACATTTTGAATTATGCACACACTTCAGTTTACTTTTTGTGGGGAAAATTCTAAGTCATATTACAAGATCTAAGTCTGGACTCTTTTGCTTGAACAAAATTTCCATGTTGAAGTTTGTCTGAGGTAGAATGGTAGGCCTGGGTGTTCAGCTCTGCAATATAGCTTACTCACACCAATGAATGAATCGTTTGGTACACCCACGTTTCCAGACAGGATCACTATTTAATGAGAAGGAAAACTACTTTAACAAGCAGTAGCAGAAATTTTAAAGGTTGAGGCAGAATAATATACTAATGCTTAACTGCTGTCAAAAGTAGGAGTTAAATTGAACTGGTCCTTCTGCAGAAGACATGTTTCCAGCTAAGGGAATCTAGTCCCTTCTCATATTCATATTAATGGATGTTTCAAGGTGTGTCTAATTCTGCCTTCTGCCTCCTCCATTTGAGACATGTAAACATAGCCTGCTGTTTACATCCTCTTCTTACATAAGAGCTCATATTTTAGCAGCAGTGTTCCTCACCTTCAAGATACACCTTCCACATTCAGTTTAGCACTTACTGATGCATTTTTACAATTGTATTTATTACTCACTTTTAGTGAAGGGGAAAAGAGAACGTGAAAAGAGAAAACACAAGGAGGCCCTGTAAAAAACTACTGAAGATCAAGTGGACTTCTCAAAAACATTTGGCAGCTGTGCATTCAACACATGACACTATTTTGCCTAATAAAATTCAAAAAAATGAGAACATAGCTCATGTGAAGCAATGCTATGTGCCATATCCATCCCATAGGCCATGGTTTCCCCATCCCCAGACTGAACATTATAAAAAAACCCATATGTTTAGTCTGTTGCATAGATAGAACACATCACAATGGAAAATAATTTTTAAAGAACTGGAAAAAAAAGCCCAACTAGGCCTATCTTTTCAAAAATGAATGATGGCATTTTCTGTCCCTATTACTCTTTGGATTTCTGCAAGAGCTGTTTGAAGCTGAAGTTTCTCAAGGCAGAAAAGCAATCTGGAAAAGACTGAAGCTGTAGTAATATACTAAAAGATTTAGTTGGTGATTTGCCTCCCACAGCATTAAGGCTTGCACCTCCAGCCAAATTTGTACCCTTTACACTATTCAGCAATGGCTCTCCCAAGAGCCAACCCCAGAACACTCACAGAGTACTTCAGAATGAGCGCAGCAAGGACCTAAATCCTTTCCTATTCCAATGGTGCTTGAGAATGGAAAGCAAGCTGGGATGACACCTGGACATGTATCAACGCTTCTCAGAACCATGTACCACAAAGAGTAAATGCAGGTTCTCAAGGAGATTGGAAGCCATGGACTCCTTATCCTTCAGAAGTACAGTCACTGGAAAATGACTGAAGAGCACACTTCCCATTCCGGGCGGATGTTGCTCTGTTTCGAAGCATCCTGCCTCACATTAAACTGCTGAGGGAAGCAAGTATCCAAAGGTTTCTTTTATTTTCTACTTATCAGAAATTGTACCTTCCAGAGAATCTGATACTGGGTTTCCAGATGTCTTATCAAAGACCTTTTTCTTTGGTATTGTAAGGTACCACTCTCATACCCTGTTGACAGCAGAAAAATGAAGGAAGTTCTTTTGAATAGCTGTATTTCTCCAGAGCAATTTCAAAGACTGAAACAATTGCTTTTTCTTGCTAAGGATGTAGGCACTAGAAACTCATAGTGTTCCATTTTCTCTCCCCCAGAAAAGCCTACAGACAAGAAGGTCAGGACAGATGAGAGAAGGAACTGAACATTCTCTCTTGGGGAGCATTTTAATTTATTTCTGCACTTTGTGGCTTATATGGGCTCTCCAGCAGCCACAGGATGATGCTACTGCTGCAAGAAAGAGAACTGCTCTGTTCCATTCAAGCCACTTTCAGAGGAAGGATCTCACCACAGTGAGCCAGGTTTTGTCCTTTAAAGGCCAAGGTGTACAAGTATGGTCCTTGAACCACCTCCAAAACATCAGGCAACCATGAAAGTACCAGCCAATTAGCGGCAGATGTGGCCAGAAGAATATAACATACATATTCCAGGGCAGGACTTTCACGTCAAATGAGTTTGAACACAAAACACAGTGAGATCATGTCTCCTCCTTGCACCAGCAGGCCTTGCATCTGATCAAAGATATGTCACTCAGACATTCTTGACCTTAAGGAAAGGAGTTCTCACCAAGTCTGCACATCAAGCTTTTCATGAAGCTACTGTTGTTGCCCCCTGCCCCTCATTGCCACATTCCCTGTCAAGAGCCTGACCCATACCCATCCCTTTCCTGGGTGAAAGGAACATTGAAAAAGGGTCTACCATCAGGTGTAAGAGACATTCCTACTGACCAAATCAGGCTACAGTGACCCCATGGTGTCTCGGACTGCAGCCCAGGTTCCCTGCATGAAATAACTACAAATAGCATTAGGTTCCCACCCTCCTTGTACCAGCCTAAGTGACTACACAGCTTCTGTAGGGCAAGTCTGTTCTCACTAAACAGGCTGCCAGAAGGACTCCCACAGTCTTCCACTCACTTTTAAAACTGGAACTAAAAATTAAGATGATTTCTGCTCCTAGTTATTTCCTCAAGTACAGAAACTTCACTTTTATAAAACCAATTTTTTTATCCTTAAACCAGACACAAAATGATTTCATGATGTTTCAGGAGTTAAAAGGAAAGCAAGTATGTGCAGTGCAGTAGGATTTATTCACAGAAAGCTTGTTTCCATTCAAAAGAGAGAATAAACTGATTTTATGTAAACAACCAGAAATATCCACTTCACCCCTAGAGAAAATAGGCACACAAATACTTTACTCCTTTCATAAATAACGTATTTTATTGCATATGGCTATTAAGGAGAGCATCCATGATCAATACAGACTAAATACAATACACTACTCTAGTTCCATTTATTCTGGTCTCCAGCAGCATCACATTTATCCTTATATACAGCGTGTACATTGGAAGACACAGCAAGATAAGTTAAGTCTCTTGTCATATCACAATAGCAAGAAATATATTTAACATCTTGATATCCAGAAACAATACGTACCCATAAAGAAAACACTGCTTAATAACTGTTAAGGTTATATAGCAAAAAATATTTTAAATTTAAGGTAAGTCAGGCAAAATGTACAAAGACCCAATATACATTGTGAAGTTTTAGCAAACATAACATTTATACATTTTGGTTCCATTCTGTAAACTAAATTAAGAATGTAAGTATTGCATATGCCTTTGTGAAATACACAGGATAGAGAATATTTTATTATTTTGTCAAGTTGGTTTTGTTGTTTTTTTTTTTGAGTTGCTGTATGCAGTTTAGCCATTTGTTTTAGTGGCATGATTTCCTAATTGATACAGATAGATATTTGAAAATAGAGGCATTCAAAACACTGAATTCAGCAGGTAACACACTCAGTGCTGGCAGGAGGAGGGGAGGAGTCAAACAGAAAATGTCAAAGGTATGCAGTATTTTTTAGTTCCAGACTTGAACAAGCAGCATTTTAGAATGTCTTAGAACCATTTATAGCATTAGTATTCGAGAAAAACTCAATCAGATCAGATATTTAAATTGATTTTCGATCTAATATTGTATTAATCTATGCATTGCTGTGATTTAAGATCCCAAAAACTACACTGGAAAATAAAGTGTGCCATGGAGTAGGGAAGGAATTAGTTTACATTCATCTTTGTCTTGTAATACAATCCTCAGTTCTAAAAATTCAGCATGTAAGCAGGAAGACTGCATTGCTGTTCACTGTATTTGTAAGATGTTGACTCTTGTCTTCCTCGAAAAAAAAAATCCCAAAAGAAGATAATGCATTGACAGTTGTGAAGTATGGGTTCCACCAAGCACAACGATTAAAGAAAAAATAATTATGAAAGAGCCTCACATAACTCATAACTTAGTAATACTTACATGTCTATCAGAGCAGGCACTGGCGGGGTACCCTTAAAATGTACACAAACACTTCAATCAAAGGAGAAGCAAGGTGGCATGACATTCTGCTAGTCTGGTGCAACAGTTGTATGTGACTTCTGTGACAGTAGCTGCCACACCACTCAGATTTTCAGGCCACTGGAAATGTGATGCACAGTTAGCCTTGAAAAGAACTCAGGATAAGTGACTGCAATGGTTCTTCCCTGTAGTAGTGCCTGCAGCTACAATGGTGCTTTCTTGGTAAAAGGCAAATATCAGGACTTTATAGATGGCAGGATAATACTGTGTTAACGTTAACTCTTGAATCTGCCAGATACCCATTATCATCCCTGCATTCCTAGCATGCTTATGTGGATTTTTGGTTACAAGAAACGCAGCTAAGAACAGTTAGCTGACAAAAGTGAGCTTGTAAATAGAAGAAAAGGCTTTTGCAATCTGAAGTACCTACATAAACACCTACATAGAGAGGATTAAACAAGTGTCTCAAAGGTACAGAGAAACCCCTAATACAGGTTGATGTTTTTAATTTATGTTGCTTCAGTTACACATTTTATACTTTTAACTACTCTGAATCCTCTGTCCAAGTCTGATTCACAGAGTTTCACCCCATTCTAGATTTTTCAAAGCCTACTTAGGCTTTGTCTGAGAAGTAAACCCTGCGGCTAGTGATTCAAAACCCAGCAGCAGCAGCAGCTGTATGAGTTGCAAGTTCAGTAAGGCTGGCAACCATTCTTGAGAAACTCAGCAGAGAGATAAAGGAGTTCCTGTCGTACACCAACACTGCAAATCCGGCTTTACTTTGAACTGAGGTAGTACTGTCGTAGGCTTGAAATTATGCCAGTAAATACCAGATCTCGCTGCTTCAGCAGGTGTTACAGAATCCCCTAATATGCCAGAGAATAAATAGCTTGTCTTTGAAGAAAAAGAAAATGAAGGCATTGGCCATTAGTTAAAGAGGCCGGCAGAAAAGTTCCTATGATTTAAAGAGCATCTCCAAGTTCTGTCAAAACAGCAGCAAAATGATAACATAGATGCCATGAACAGGTAATGAGTTAGGCAAGTTGCCTTCCCTTCCTCCCAGATTTGTTGTACAGTTTAACCCCCAACAGTTAAGCAACTGTTAGGACCAACTGTAAAAAACAATAAAAAATAAACGTTAAGCAGCTTCTGTTACCAAAAACAAAAACCAAAGAACAAATAAACAAAAAGGTATATGCCGAGCAGCTTCTTTGAATGTTGTACTCTGTTGTTTGAGGTCATGATGAGAAAACTAATTCCTTCACTCTGAAAAGAAAAATGAAAGAAAGTCAATCAAAGCTGCATGCATTTTTTCACATATATGATATACACAACACAAAAATACCACAGAGAGATTATTCATAATGGGTTTTGATGTTGAAAAAAAAAAGCAGCTGTTCAATAATTGCTTTCATATTTGTATACACCGTAAGGTATTGCAAAGGCAATAAAGGGAGTATTCTCCAATCCAATACCACTCCCTTTTTTCAGAACCTTTCTCCTAAGGCTCCTCAGGTCAGCAAACTGCAGAACACAGAATGGGTTGGAAAACCCAACACAAAATCCCTCCCCGCTCAAGTTGCGATCATGACAGTTTTCTGCTTCAGTGGAAAGGAAAAGGGCTTGGAGAAAATAGGTACGAGTTTAACCCTTTTTTTTTGCCAGCTGGATATTAGAAAAAGCTTTCAATTTCCAGACATTAAAAACAAATTACCTTGTCTTTAGGGAAGAAGTCTACTAAAACCATAAGCAAAGTACAGAAAGAACTTTCTTTTACTTATTTGATTTACTAAACAACTATTATTTCAGAACTAAAAAAATGAGTAGGTATGCAAAAGGAAAGTCTTTTCCCAATTACTGATTATGAAGCTTCTTTAAACAGTCAAGGTAAATTATGCAGTAAAATAGAAACTGATTACAATGAGACTCAATCTATTTTAAAGAATGCAGTTGACTCCTTTAGTGTTTCTTCACTGCAAAGAGCTAATGGATAGATGTGCCTACCCCACAAAGGGACATTATTATTTATTTACTCACAACATTAAAATTATTTGATAACATGGCCACTAAAAATCAAAATTTAACAGTTACTGTTGTATGTTGCCCCCAAGTTTACAAATGAAAGGAAAATTTTAGTCAGATGATGTATTACATTAGTTTTTCTAAAATCTGAAGTTATTTGGAACATTTTGGGAACAAACATTGTTACTTAGAAAAGTCTATGGTTTTGACTGTATTAATACAAGAAGTCGTACTCCTAAATATTTTAATTCCTTTGGGACCATAAAACCAAAAAAATTAGATACAAAACATGGATGTCAAAGTAGGCCCAGTGCTTATCTGTGCCAGTTTCAAGCCATATAAGCCTCTGATAAACCAATACAAAGCCTTTTCTCTCAAGTTCACACAAAAACAAAGGCTGATGTATCTTGGCATATACGTACGACTTGCTAAATTGCTCTGAATCTCTGACAGCTAAGGTTTACTTCAGGCATTACTCTGCTGGAGTCAAATGGAGCCACTATATGATCAAATACTTAGCATATTACTTGGGATTTTATTTCATGCCACATCTTGTGATGAATAAATAGCTTGCCAAGACCAAAAGGAAAGTGCCTCATTGCCCCCACCCACTGCCATTTATTTGCTGCCACTTTTCTGATCAGAAACTAAGTCATATCTATCCATTCAATCTTCAGTAAACGAGTTTTCATTGTTTGTTCTGGGTGGCTGTTTCAAATTAAGGACTTGAACTGGCTTATGATCCATCTGGGGGGGCTCCAAATCTGCCAACACCATTCCAAAGGGTTGCACAGGTGAACACAGCAGGATGGACAGCTTTCAGATGGGAGCAGCAATTCTTCATTTGAGGAAGAAACACTTAACAAATCACTTCGTTCCCATTTTTTGTTCAGAGAAGTAGCATAGATGCATCATGTAGGCAAACAAGCAAGTGTTCAAAGGTACATGCTAACTCTGTGTTTTTGCTTTCCTCCTTCAAATGGAAACCAACACAACTTCATTTACACTCCCCAAAGTGAGAATGAGAGTGAAAGCCAAATAAAATATTAAAAAAAAAACCCAACCAACCAAGCAAACAAACAAAAAAACCCACACCAAAAAAAACCCTAATCTTCAGATAGAGAAATTGGTGGAAAATGCAAAGGATACAAACAAGTATGGCTCCAGAAGTATGCCAGTCTAGGGCAGACATGAGGGAAGATTATTACAACCAAGTCCATCTGGTGATGTTCTTTCAGTATAGCAGGTACTGTCCAGTCAGAATTAAACTAAAGGAGGTGAAGTGGCTGATGCTTCAAAGCACTTCCATACTTAGTTTGCGTGGTTTTGTAGGCTGTGGGCACAAGCCTAAGATCTTATGATGCAATAAACACACCATCCAATGAGTCTATAATTATGACTTAAAACTCAAAAAAAACACTTCAGTAATAAAACTATTTCCTCCAAATTCAATAAGCTTTGAATCAATAAAGGAAAAATAACTACTGTTACCACTTGACCCATGTAATAGCAGTGTCAGCTTCAGAGGAAGCTCACTTGAAAAAAAAAAAATTTGCAAGTTCCATGCCAAAGTAAAAATAAAAACTAACCAAACAAAAAAATCAATATCATGTTTATTTTTACCTCAGAGATTAGTATCTTTTATTTATTTTAAGCCTCAGGTCAACATTCCACTCACACAGCAAGTCACAGCAGTATACACTATCTTTATCCAGGAACTCAAAATTCCTACAGGACAGGAACGTATCCTTTGGTAGCTTCATCTCCCATGGGCATGCACTAATCAAAAAACAAAGTCCAGCACTGTGTCAATATTGAGGTTTCCTCTTAAGTTTTGGGCTTTATTAAGAAAAGCATTCATGATCATTGCCAAGGTTACAAAACTACTCTAGTCATCTGATTCTACCAGTGCTTCTCAGGGAATAAATCAGAGAATAAACACATACACACAAACTGTTATGAAGCTCCCAAATACTGATAGACTTGCTAAATATACTGTGAAGAGAATACCATGGTTAGTCAATTAAAGAAGATCTACTCTGCTTATTAATTTTCAAAGTCAGTAAGCAGCAAATACAATTTTTTTTTTATTTCTAAAAATAATTCTCATCTGCTAACAAGCACGCAGGCAGACACAGTTATTCATGTGGCTTGTGGCAAAAACGTTGCTGGTTATTCATAATCAGTAAATTTATTCCACTGGCAGTGTGACTGCCAGAGCACATCAGGCATTGGACACAGAACCCCCAGCTCTGCTGCAGGCCTCTGCCCTGACTCCAGGCAAATCACTCCGTGGCTTTATCCCTTTGTTTCTCTTCCCCATGTCATCTGCCAAATCAATTAGGGCTGTGATTCTGCTAACTTCTCCTGGAAGAGCAATCCTATTGATATAACCAAACTGAAGGTTAACAACACGCACATCTCTGGGTATCAGGCCAGGCCATTAGACAGCACAACCCAAGGAAATGAATCGTGCTCACAGAGAGGCGTCTTTGGTACACCAGACACCTGAGAGGAGATGTATGACCCCAGGCAAAGCTGCTGGCTACCCAGAAAGGGCCAGTGTACCCTCCATCAGCAGATTACAGTGCCCTCCCAGCCCTCAAGCTTTCCCCAGCACCAGGCATTGTGCTGGCTGGGCTCCCAGCAGGAGATGGGTCAAATGCACCCACACAGGCTGGAGCCCCTGAGCCTTGGCAGCACCGTCCCCACACCCACAGCAGTCTGTGTCTGCAAGCAAGTGGAGCAGAGAGGGGGGCTGAGGGTGGGAAGGAATAGCACAGGCCCTGATGGTAATAAACTGCTGCTGACCATGCACTGACAGCAACCAGAGGTGGCCTGAACCACAGCCTCCAAGGGCTGCCCTATGGGAGGCATCACAGGATGCACACACATCGTAAGGTCACAAACTTGGCCAAGCAGCCAAACACAGATGCAGCCTGACTGCTGCTACCCAGAATACTACGGGGAGGTGCACACTGGGAAACAAATCCTGACCTGGCTCCAAATCTCATTAAGCAACACCATGAATACTGTACTTAACATCACAGGTAAACCTGCTAAAGATAGCAGAACAACTCACGCGCTGAGCTATGGCTCTCCACAAGTAATTCCAGGGAACCTATACTCCACTCAGCAGGACTACTCTTACCAGATAAGCACAGACACTGTCAGAGGAACAGGTTTCAATCAGAGCTTAAACATTCACGTTACCAACACTTTGCAGGAAAACATGAAGTACTATGCTCTAAAAGTTTACAAAGCTGACAAATAATATCCGTCCAAAGCAAAATGTTTCCACATTTGATGAGAAAAACAAGTTAAACCATGAAGTGAAAAAGCCGCATTGTTTTTATTTTTTAAACAAGTCATGGTTGATCATAATTGGAAACACGCTGCACCATTAGGCTCTTTTGATATGTTATTCCACTAAGAAACAGTACATGATGTTGTTCAGCTATGTCTCTTGTTTTATGAATTTAAAAAAGTGAGCATCTGATCAACATAGACTCTTCATGACAAATAGTAATAATTTTAAAAAATCACTAAATTTCTTGACAGTAGTAAAGGAGGGATTTTGCATTCACAGTATTCTATATTAAAATGGGCTTTAACGCCCGTGTCAAATGGTTAGAACAGTATCACTTTGAACTGCATTACTATAACCATGGGGAAACACACTGCTAGATTTTAAAGTGGGAAACACACTGCTAGATTGTCTGGAAAAGGATGTTGCATGTCAGTACCTGCAAATACCTTTTGGGTTTGTATGCCCAAGCATACTGTCAAGAGGTTAAAATGTTCATCTGCTGTCATGGACAAATTTTCCAGAATTTCTAATGAGCATAAACTTTCAATCAAAGGTACTACAAAACAAAATTATTTGTATTTGATGCCATACATTTACATAAGTACTTATTTTACCTACGATCTTGCACTGTAGTTTAAGCAGTTGAGTCTATAGTATAAGTACACATGAGAAAGTGGGCTATGCTTAGTTGACTTCAGAATTTGATATAATTTGTGTTTCATATAATTTTGTCAAGGTTCTTATAGATTTTGTAGTACTAATAACTAAACATTAAAATGTAATTATGTGGAAAATAAAAGGATTAAACTTACAAATGTAATTATAGTGAATTTATAGTGCTGGTCCAGAAATACATTTTCCATAGCAATTATAATAAATATAGGCACTTCTCATTTAAAAACTAAGATACTAGACATGCTCATTTTCTCCCAGGATTAATTTAGTACAGCTGAAATACAGATAAAATGAATTAGACAGAAACCCTTCAACATAGTACTATCTGAAACACGTTCAATTATCCTCTCCCTTGCAAGTTAGGTATACAACCATTCAAAAGCATTACATGAAATTATAACAAGCAGCTTTCTCTGAGTAAACTAAATGCTAGAATATAAAAATGTTTAGTCCTTCTGCCCTTCCACTGGGAGTTTGTAAGAAGGACAGAAACACATATACAAAAGCAGATGTGAAAGACACATGGAAAATTTGCCACAGGAGAGATTAGTCTGTGACAGCCTGTCAAAGAGCCACTCCACAGTACACACACAGCATTTACCATCATGGAACAAAAAGTCATGCTCTTGGTCAATGACCATTATCATAGATGTGAAAATGCCTCCCACCTTACAACCATCACACTATTCCCGTATCAGTGCAGACTCAGGACCCAACACCACAAACATGGCCTCAGTGTGGCTGTGGGGTTGAATTTACAGCTTCGTTCACTACACCAAGGAGAGAGCACAGCTTTTCCCAGGTGCAGCCTGCCAGCAATGCGGGAACTCCAGCAATACCACTATGCACACAAATTGAGGCTGAAAGTTTCTTAAGAGTCAGATTTTTTGGAAAACAACATGCTCACCTTCCAAGTGATGAAGAGCAAGGGTGGAAGGGATCAGTGACTAACACACTGAACTACCTACCAACCCCATCTCTGGAGACACAACAGCAACTGAATCAGCATGTCTGCCCCAAAAGCACATACTAGGCAATACTCAGCTAAATTCTACCAAACTCTGTGTGCACCTCTGCATTTCTGACCTACTCACCCTATGAGGAGCGAGCCATTTCAACTCCTTAGAGTCAAGGGAAAGAAACAGTGACTTTTAAGCAAAAATTTTTCTGCCCTATTTTATATTGGGCTCTGATGAATAAGAGTTCTGAAAGATCTCAGACTCTGTGAGGTATGCAACTTGGAATTCATTTCAGGAAATGAGATTATATCTTTTTACACACCTTTATAACTGCTGGGAAATTTCCTCAGCTGGGATGTCAAACGCATACTTGCACCTCTTCTAATTTATATCAGTAGTTATTAACAAGGTCAACAAGTTTTGACAAGGAAGAAGAGCTCTTGTGAAGCAGAGCTTGATATTCTTACACAACTGCCAATTGAAATGCCATCAAAGTTAGTTCTCCTATTTCCAGCAGGAAACAGTGAGGTGGGAAAAAGAAAAAAAGTACTCTTAGACCCCTGGCTCAGATCCACAAGTGAGAGCTTGACTACCATTCTAGGCAACAATGGACAAATACCAAAGTTCAAGAACTGCTCCTGAATCACTAGGCTGAAAACATGTGCCTGAAAACACAACATTAGAGTGCTCTCAAAGAGCTTTAAAGTATGCTTTCCCCTCTCCCACTTGGGATAAAAAGCAACCTTTTCCACTGGTTCAATTGAAGAAATATTCACATTAAAAATTTAAATATTCATAGGAACAGGGATAAGGACTCATGTAAGTTTTAGGAAGTCATGTTCAGTCTCCCTTTCCATTAAAGTGGATATTTAACTATTCCATGAAAACAGCTGCAGTAAGAAAGAACAAGAGCACTCTACCAAACAATATATGGTTAAGACATGCCATAAGGTGGTAAGGGGGAAAAGGTGACTGAGATCTTTGTTCAGCCAGAAAGGTACTGGACAGAAGAAGACAGAGCCATCTTGTATCTTATCTACTACCATACTAGAAAAAAAATCCAAAACATAAATTTTTCACCCTGTGATAAACCATAACTATATTACTATCTATTTCCCACACTAGTCGATTCCAATTAATCCCAAAGTCTAGGAAGCTTTCTCCATGGATGAAGGTTAAAGGCAGTGCTCTCCTGGGGATCAGGACTTCCCAGGACAGGCAGAGAAATATTCCCTGTGCCCTGAACTCAAACACTGGTCAGTCCCAGGTAAGTGCTCTTGCCTCACAAATATTGTGGAGAGGGGAACAGAAACACTACAGGCACTCTTTCAAAGAATAATCCCTGTCTCCACCACAATGGCCTTAGCCACTTAGTATCAAAAGAAGCTCCAGATTTACAAGAGCATCCTAGAGGAAGACATTTATCTTCCAGAGAGCAGCATGTTTTAAAACACAAGGCTCTCCTCAACTTTCACAGTATCCTGTTTTATAAACTGACCTTTAGACAGCTTACCAAGGAGACAAACACCCCTGGCATGACATGCATTCACTTAGGCATCTCACCTGCCACCTAAACACACTGGATGTCACACACTAAATGTCAGATGCCTCCTGCAGCTTTTGGACTTTCAGGTTAGGAGATACATCCAGAGAAATGCATCTTCTTGCAGAAGAGATACACAGGGAGAGAAGTGAGAGAAAAAAAGAATGCAGGGAAGGTGTAAGAGGAACAACCTGGCATGAACAGGAAGGCAACCCTTTCCCTAGAGTTTTCTCTTCTTGCCACATCCTCACTTAAAACTCTTCAGCAACCTGAAGTAGGATAAAGATTTTAAAGGATTAATTTACAATTTTATCAATGCTTTCCTAGAAATCTTTTGTGGCCTCACCTTTGTTAATGTGAATCTGTCAGTAACAGAGAAATGGGGAAAAGATGAAGCTAGGCAAGGAGTTGCATCATGTTCCATGAGGAAAATACACCACCACTCCCTGAAACCATTTAATGAAGTGAGCAATACAGCACAGAAGTGCTGCACTGAAGCAGGTTATACTCTCCCCTAATCCAGTTTCCTCTCTCTGACAGTGGGTCAAAAGCAGCTGCATACAAAATCCAAGACATGGATTTTGCAAATGGAGATATTACCTGAAGTTCTCTTCACTTCCTGATAATTTACCTGTAAGGACAAGCCAGCTTGTTAAAGACCGTGAGCCAAGCTCTCAACTTCCTTGCTACTGTAGACTAGCAGCCCTTGGCACAGTGTATACTTTCTGAAAGCCAGAATCACAAATTTAGCAGGGTGCTCCATCCCTGTTGGTTTCAACACCTTCACCTTTTTCAGCCTTAATACTTATCACTCAACAGAAGCCCACTAACTCTCCTCAAAAACAGCCACTCTACCACAATCCCCCAGCAGATCCAACCTGTTAAAGTATGAAAAATACTGTGCTCCCAGAGCACAGTGTGCTTTCTCAGCACCTTCCTCAAAGCTTCAAGGGTGTTTCTTTAAAAAGATTAAAAAATAGTGTCAATTACTTGCAACATTACTAGCTCCAGTACAAGATGCACTTTCTTCCATAATTATAAGAGCTCTCAGTAAATACTTACAGAAACAGAGGTGTACTCAACTGTTTCACCAGTTTTTCCCTCCTCTCCCAAGTGCTCTTACACAGATGTCTTTGTTTTGTTTTATGGCTCCCCGTATTTGTTACCAGCAAATATATTTATAAGCAACCAATTACACTTAATTTTCTAAAGAAAGGCTCACCAGTACCAGTACAGCATTTTTAAAAAACGTGTTTTACTTGTAGCAATATATCTGACCACCTGACTACGTAACTGACACACTCATCTTTCTGAAACTGTATTGTGTTGCCAGGACTGTTTCTACAAAACAGTTTAAAACCCGTCTTTGTCATTTAAGATGGAATACTTTAGAGTTTATCTCTAGTCCCATGATGCTTAGCAGAGAATTCCCCTAAATTTCAGCAAGGCTGTCCAGCACATCAGGACATGCATGCATTTTCTCCTACTGCCGACATCCCAGCTCTTTAATGCCCTACTGGACATCTAAAATAGGTGTGATGGACACCCCAGGATCTCATACTAAGGAACTATGACTTCCTGCAGGATACAATGCAGTAGCTGAGACTTTTTAAAGCTATGATTCTGTTCTAGAAGAACAGAAAGATCGCAGGCACTGCCAGGAAGAAATGCTTTGCAGAGCACCAGTACTTCCTCCAAGGCATCTGCACCTTTAAAGCCCAAGTGTGCTCCCAAGTGCCAAGGCTGTTGCATAAGTCACATATTGTGATTGACCAGGAAATATATTGAAAAGTGTTCAGCCAACAGCACAGAAGCTGCACAGCTAGAGAGAACACAAGTCCCTTTTAATTTCACATTTACTGAGCAAGTACAGTATATCACCAACTAACAAAAATGCAATGCAGGTCAAGCAGGAATCCATAACTATGCCAGCTGATCCACATACAAGTATCAGTCTTATTTCAAGTCCTTCTGCTCAAAATAAGCCTCTGCACAGCAAGGTTGATCTCACAAGCTGCAGGTCTCTGGAAGTTAGATGTTCCATTTATGCCAAGCGTATAGGCTCCCTCTGTGGTCAAGGGAGGCGCTTTTCTGCCAATCTCCAAGTCTGGCTTTGACCAGCCTCTTCAATACTTAAAAGGCACTTGTATCCTTTTAATGACTAGTTACAGAAGACAGATCCCTTTTCAAAGAGAAGTCTTTTGGTAGGCTCCTAAGGTGCAAATGTAGGGATTACACAGTTATTATTACAGCTCTGCATAAAGTGCAACAGCATTGGCTAGATGAAAAAGAATCACCTAGAAATCTAAACCAGAAACACAGACCCTTAGGACACACTGGACACACTTGAGTTGCAATCTGCAACACAGAAGACATTAAGCAGCTTCACTCATGACACATACATGAAGGTCCCTTAAGACTCTCATATCCTGTGGTTAACCCATAACCTCTCCCTTTTAATTAGAGCCATGTCCATCAGACCAAAACAGGATCCCAGCACAGCTGAATTTCACAAAACCTATTAAGAAAAACAAAGATAAATTGCCTCCTCTGGAATATCCTCCCTCAGCTTGCAAATAATCCTATCCCATCTGGGCTAAACAATCCTACCAAAACATTTCTACAGCAAACACAAGCTGCTTGTTTACAAGGAGGAAAAAAAACAAGCAATCAAGCAACCTGAGGCACTAGCAAAAGATACAGCAATTTTGAGTGCCTTTCACTTTGATGCCTCAGCCTCTACAACAATCATCAACAAAAAAAAAAATCAGACTCAATCAATGTTTGAGACAAGATATCACAGATACACCTTCCTATAGAGCAGAAATAAGTCTTGGACAAAATCATATAACCGTGTCCACAGAAGATATATTAAATAAACCTAGCATGAACAGGCTGTAAATGACTAGTTTCTCTGTATCAAAGTTTTCAAATTACAGCATAAAATAGTCTGTGGACTGTATTAGAGGTCTTTATTTCCAGTAGCTATTTTTAGCTAAAATATCTTGAAAAATTAATTGAAGCAATTAATTATTACTATTCCAGAAAGATATTATGTAGTTACAAATGGCCAAAAGAAAGGACCTAAGACAATCCATGACAAAGAGGAGAAATGGTTCTGAGCTTCCCTATTAATATCTCATCACTGCTACAAAAAATCTTCGAAATCTCTGTCAAATTAAAAGTTACCACATTCCAGAAACAGGGAAGTTGAAGAATATTGCTGCCATATACAGCAAGAAAAACACACCTACTAGGAAATAACCTCCAGTAGCATGTAATTCAATGAAGAAACAGAATTTCAAACTTAAAAAACAGACAGTAAGGCTGTTCATTCCAACCCTTACATTCATAGCCACTGTATACTATATCCTGGACCACTTATTTTCAGTGTTTTTCCTAAACTAAATCACAGAACTTACAAAATATCCTCTTGCTCCTGAATTAATTTGCAACTACCAAAGACAAGACAACAGGCTTTTTTGTATCAACGCACAAACAAGGCTAATTCTTACCTGGAGTTAGAAAAATGATGTGTACTCATACAAATAATGAGTTAATATATTTTGAGACATACTAAAATGTTTGACTTCAGAATAAAATTAAGATCTTACTCAGGTACACACACACACAACACAGCTATAATAATGAATAAGATAAGGCCTAATTCACAGCCCAGTAAAACAGTGGGTTTACATGGTAAAAAAAGAAATAAAATTAAGATTGCAAAAAAAATTTAACATACAGATTCAATAAAAGACTTCTTTGTCCACTGTTCTGGCATCTTTAGCATTTGGTCTTCAGCGTAGAATGAAGTGGCAGCTGCTCAGGCAACCCACAGAAAACAAACAGGAAAATCCCTCAAGAAGACAGGCAAAAAATGAGTGCCTGATAAAGGAGTTAAGACACCTGACTAAAGATAGGATGCGCACACTTCATTCCAGCATGGGTGGAGAGTTTAAAGTTGTCTCCTATGCATCACTTCTCAAAATAATTCAATATTTCCTATGAACATGTTCAAAGTCCCAGCACCTTTTTTATTATAAACTCCTCATTCTGTTGTTCCTGTGCTTTATTAAGGATACAGCATAAGCTGCATTAAATCAGTACTATTTTTCAGCAAAGCAGAGTAGAATACTAGCAGGGTAAGTGGAATATCAACCCAAATCTACTTGACACAAAATATAATGGAAATAACTTCCAGTATGTGTTTTTAAAACAATATGGTTGAAAAGTTGTCACCCTATAAAAGTGACAACAGCCAATGTATGAGAACACAGAAAATTAAAAACATCTACTGAGGAGTGAGAGGAATAGAAAATATTGCAGTATTTTCTCTTAAGATGACAACATAGCATCCACATGGCCAGTACAGCAAGTTAAAGCTTGCTATGTTCCTAGCTGATGAGGCAAACTCAAGGAATAATTTCAGACTCAGAGGACTCTCTAAATGACTCCTCACAATGACTCCATCAACAGCAGCCTGGTATCCAAACATCCTACAGAGCTCAACTCACAGCATGGACCTCTCTCCCTGCATTCAGGCACACCAGTTCCACTGTGCTCACTCAAGCTGCAAGACCTAAGCTGATGTTTCAACTTCCTCACACAGTCAAGTGTACATGTACGAAAATAAATGTCCATCAATGTACTTCCTGAGGGCTGAATCTGACTTCTACTAAAAATCAATAGTATTTCACTCCCATCAAGTTGTGATTTTTTTTTTTTTAATAACAGATAGTGTATCTCATGCTACCATATCTTACAAACCTTTCAGTTTACTGTCCCTTGAACAGTCACACTAATGGCAGGGCAGAAGTAGTATGGGGGAAGAGAGGACCTAAACTAGAAATCACTTACATTGCTGAAATACATCAGTATATTTGTATCTGGAAATCATCCTACTGGCTAACATTCAACACCCAAGTATCCAATTTATTTATTTAGAGCCCACACAATCAACCATTTATTTGAAAATACATAATTCAAGGTTAAAGTTAAAAGCTCATTTTTTACTGAATTTTCATTTGACATTTGAAGATTAGAACAGAACTGTATAATAAGTCAGCATAGCTATCTTGTAGACATCCAAAAGAAAGCAATATTATCCTAGCACTCATAAGAGGATGTTAAGAGTCTCTCTGGTATTTGTGAGAGCAACTGTTAGACTACTGGGATTGGAAAACAATAAGTACTAACAGTTTTAAGTTTATGGACAATTCTTTCAAGTATTCTGTGTATCAGCATCATATATATATATATTTATTTCTTTATCCCTAATGTTCCTCCACATAGTTAATTTTCTATAACTATTGTTAGTCATGAGCACTAATTCTGTAACTTCAACATTCAGAAAATTTTTTAACTTTGTATTGTTATACAAGATTGACTCCAAATCCAAACATAAATACTTGAAGTTTTATGTTAGATTAAAACTATTTAGTTGTAAATAATTTTAAACTGACTTTTCATAGTTCAAAAACAACTTTCACAGTAATCACCAAGAAAAATCTTTATCACTTCTGTACATAAACGTTACAATTCAAGTGTAACTTTTCTTTTTGTTATGTTAAAGAGACAGTATTATTATAGTTATATTTCATTAACTTTAGCAGAACTAATTGCTCAGGAATGAAAACCGTTGTAGAAGATGCAAGTCCACCCTCCTATAAACTTTACCAAATGTTTATGATGTAAAAATGAATGATGTTACAACACAACTGAGTGAAACTGACATTCAGAAGAACTTTACCCCCACCTTCCAATTCCAAATCTCATTATTCCACCGCAAATAGTCTTTTTTAGCTATAAGTGAACATTTTGGTTAGACATATCACCTGATTTTCGTTTGTCTTTTGAAGTAAACTAAAAACAACTCACTGGATTTTTTTTAAACAATCACTACCAGAGGAACTAGTAGAAAGACTCCATAAGAAATTCACTACATAACTTCTCAGAAATTCAGGCATGGGAGAGACCACAGTATTAGAAGAAGTCAATTTGGTGATGAAAAAGTTTTGCATTAACTAGAAAACTGGTTAAGTTTGCATCCATTTGTCAATTCTGCTCTTATTCTTTTAAGTAATGCTAAAATGTAACATTATCAGTTTCTCTCTCAGTGAAGGCAGACTAAACCAAAACCATTATTTTTTTCTTGTTCTTGAGCAACTATTCAACACCACTGTCTTCTACATAAGAGTTAAGCCTACCCCTGCCCCAAAAGACTGTCACAATCAATACTGTGACTTCTGGTGAGAAAAAGCCTAGATTCAAAGCAAAATCAAACCAAACAAACAAAACATCACAAACAAACAAAAAGAACACCAACAAACCCAAAACAGAAAAAAAAGTCTTCATAATTCCAATTCCCTACCTTACCTTGACAATGCCACTCAATTTAATGAGACATCATGACTGTCATAATTTATTCTGAAAATAATATACTGCCTCAGAGGACACAATGTGAGAGGCAAATCTAAACCAGCTTAGATCTTATTTCATTGACATGATTTTCCCACTGTTACGGGAATGATTTATTGATTTGTCTTTGACCGAAGAGAATCAAAGTCCTCTGCCTCGAGTTGCACTTAGAGTGGTGTTCTTAGTCTACTTTAGAGTACCTGTGAAAGAGATTTGGAAATTGAAACTCCATAGAACAGTGAGTTCATTATCACAGCACATATCAAACAAATTTCACCAAAACATCACTTGGAGAAAGCCTGGAAAATTCTCCAAAGTGCTCTACTGTTTCTAAGAAACTTCTGTTGTTTGTGATTATCAGCAAGTTCGCTATTTTGGCATCACACTAGAGCCCCAGTGCCTCCATTTCTGACCCCTTCAAACAAAAACAAGCTGCTCAACAATGTCTAATCTGTGCGTCATGTAATCCTGCTTAATACCCTACAAACTCTGGGTAATATTTGGGTAGTTTTTAAATTTAGCAAAGAACATCCTGGCCTAGTTCAAAGATACCCTTGCCTTGGGTAGTGTCCCCTAGAAACATCGCCCACACTAGTTTCAAAGAAAAGCAAACACACACATATGCATAAGAGAAATTAATAAAAAATAAAATAAGACACTGTGGTCTAATGCCATAATGAAAACACATAAAATTACAAATCAAATTACTGAAGTAGGAATGCATTATGCAAACACCGCTCCAACAACTGAAGGGACGCTGTGACTGTCTACAGCGCTCAGGGCCCCATTTAGCAGCCCAAGTGCACGCGACTCCCTGCTGGCAGCGAGGGCAGGCTGTGCCGCCGAGGGCAGGGCACGGCCAGTGCCATCACGCAAATCTTCCTCCCACCAACACCCAGCTACTGACACAGGGCAGCTAGCGCTCTGCCAAGAAACACAAAACCCCTTCTTGGAGACACCGCCTGCTTCTTGAACCACTGTTATCTTACAAGTGGCTCATACTACAAACACTACCAAAGAGGTCTAAGCCCCACTATAATTTTTCAGCATACTGTCCTGACTGTCCCACCTAAGATCTCTCAGACCCTCACTGAAGTACAAATACGTTCCTATTTTGTTTAGGCTGTCAGGCAGACAGTCTCCAATCATTAGCTTCTTGTCAACAGCGATGCTGGGGTAGATTACTACTGTGTAGTGCTTGTAATGGCAGGTGCATGGCCCTGGGGCTGCCATCTGCCAGGAAGGAAGTGTTCTCCTCTAGGATGCTGAAGAGATTGACAAATAATGTAAACAAAACACTGAATCATTCCTAATCTATGCAATAAAGCTATTACATTACTCTTCTGCAGTGTAGATGCTACCATCAGAGGGGGGCTTAGGTCTGTGGCTTGGGTTTGTTTTTTCCTATTTTTGTCACTGATTTACTGAGATAAAAGACCCACTCTGAAATAACTTTTTTTTATCTGAGATGGGCATTTCTGGATTTGAAAACAAACAAACAAAACCAGTCTAGCATCAAAGATGTTTATTTTGGAAAGTATCTCCCCACTGTTCATTTGCAACAAGCCTCTTTCCAGAGTGTATTTGCCCAGCACTTTGAGCAAGAACTTGATTTTTTTTTTTAATTACTAATTCTGATACAGCTATACACAATTTAGGGTCATCATCACTGATAAAAAAAAAATTGAGAATGTTTAGAAATTTTTTTAAAGCAAAAATACTAACAGAACTCCAAGTATTGTCCTTGGTCTTTTAAATTAATTTCTAAATGGATTTCTCATCATCAGATTGAAAATATTTCCAAAACAGTCCCAGCTTAGTATCCAATGTGTCACCTGAGCTACCAAGCAATAGCATAACTCCATGGAAAAAAGCAGGCACTTACCTATTCTTCAGGAAAGTTACTCATTACTGTTTAACTGGCTACACAGAGATAACGAACTATTGCTGCCTTTGAGTCAGACTCAAATGTTACTAGATGCATTAGCACTTTAACATGCCAAGAAATACTTTTAGGTGACCCTCTGTAAAGATGTAAGTAGTCTTCGCATTGATTTTTCTGCCGTTTGCAACAGGCTTGCAATACTCAAGTCTTAAAAGCTTGCGTTAACTACAAACACAACCCTGCAACTGAGGGATTCATTCGATCTGTATTAGTGTGGAAACTGCAAATACAACCTAAACCAGTAATCCTGGCTCCCTCCAAAGCCGACAGAGATGCAGGGGAAAATGCATGCTACTTTATAACTTGTATGTAAAAGACAATGGGAGCAGTCACATTTGCTGGTTCTGTTTACGGATGCTGGCTCTCCAGAGCCCTGGCAGACAAATCCAAGGAGCCCACATGCTAGATAGCTAAAGGCAGTTGACACAAACAGGTGTAAAAACAAAAACAAAAGCGAAACAACAACACAAACAAACGAGTTTTCCTTCTGAAAATTCTCCTGCAGGAGAGCCAGTATTTTCAACAACCAGCAACAAGGGGATTATTGAGCTGAACTTGGCTTTTCAAAGCTGCCACTCTTGACCCCCTACACACATAAGCACAAAACTTTAAAAATAACTACATGCCAGACAACAGACACAAAGAAAACAGATCTGAACTTTGGAGGTCACTACACCATCTTCTAAAAACTTGAGGGAAAAAAAATTATCTCCATGCATATACAGATCACTTCTAAGTAAACATTTTAAGAAACTACAAAAAAATCCCAGAGTTGTGAAAACTCTCAGAATTACACATCCTAATTTAACAAGTCAGTCAACATACACACTTTAAATTGCTATTATACGTAATATATCAACTTCCACAAAATTTGCTATATCATGACTAACACAATGAACACAGACATAAAGAAAAAAAATATGAACAACCAGTATAAAAAGCACACCATATTTCAACAAATTCACAAGAAAAAAGTCACAGATACAAACATTTCTTAGATGTTTATTACTTTAAAAAGAAACATATTAATGGTGTTTTAAAGAAAAACTTATAAATGGAAAATACCTGGATGTAATTATGCTCCCATTTAACTGCTGAATAGGGAGGAAAATTAGATTATATACAGTAACTGGCTGAATTTTTCAATGGATGCTTGCTGTGTTTCAGCTTATAAACCACTTCAGCATTCCAGTGTAATTTACACTATTTAAAAATAAGTGCAAATCAAGTGTAAAGAAACCCATGTTAGTCTCTCCTTTAAAAAAAAAGGCAAAAAAACCCAAAAAAAACAAAAAAAAAACCAACCCCACCATATAAAACATGCCCTAATACTTTTTCTGTTCAAACACTCCTTTATTCTTCTTACTTATAAACGAACATTTAGTCTCTGTAGCTATCTTGAAAGAAATCACGTAATCAGAAGCAATCATCAACCTAAGCATTTCCTCTGCCTTGAGCAATGACTATACTGGTTCATTTTAGAACAAACCCACCATTCACTTTGGTCTGTAACAATTTATCTTAAATGCTCAAAGTAACCCTGACATTCTTTCCATGAGCAGTACAGCTAAACATAATTTAAAATACAAAGCAAAAATAAGTTTAATAGATGACACGATACCCATATAATCAATAGGATTTAAAACATTGAAAACTACATTTAATCCTAGATAATTTCAGTTTACATTTTGTGTTTCATGAGTGGCACTGCTAGGTTCAGATCTTACCATTTTGGTTTGGTCACCCGCAAAGTGCCATCTGAAAGACAGTAAGTGAATTTCAAGATGTTTCAAAGAAAACCTCAAATTTTTAATTCTAAGTGTGAGTTAAAAACTCAAGCTATGTAATTTATTAAAAGTAGCTCAATTTTTTCTGTTAGTTTGATGTTCTTACAGAACTTAACAGTAAGGGAAACTACTACAATGGATTTATTTAAAAAAAAAGACTTCAAAAGATGTATAGATTTCTAACATAGCATACAGTTCTTTCAGTACTTTTAAGATGTCATTTAAAAATAAGCATTAATTTTGTTAAACAGACAAACATTCTCATGTCACTCTGAGGACCAAAACTTTTTGGCATATGAAGAGGAGGTAAAAAAAAAAACAAAACTCAGTAATATCATTCATTGTGTAAAGTAATCCTAAAGAAAAAGGAAACAAAGTTTATGTCTTCCACAATCTAAAATGCCATTAAAAAGACAGAGGAAGAGATTTCTTAAGATAAGCTTTTTTATTGTTTAGGTGCAACCATAAAACCCTCACAAAACTAAAAGCTAATTGACAAGGCAAGTGCAAGGGTAGGATTATTATTACCAAAAATCATCTTATTACGACTTTAAGTAGATGCATTACAGAGGATGACTTTCAAAAAAAATCAAGGCAAAAGAAACTGACACAGGAGAGAAATAACCCTCAAGACTTTTTGCATTATTATACATAGTATCTTCTCAATTTTAGAAAACCAGATCAACTACTAAAAACATTTACAAGTTAAAACTACAGAGCACTCTGAATGGAAAAGAAAACAAAGATAACCCACTCTGGTGATTTAGAATAAGGAAAATTCCCTGTTATACACCCACTAAATTTAAAGGTAATCTTAGTTAAGAATTCCAGGATTACACACAGAGGGTAAAATCTTAACCCCATTGAGACAGAGATAAAACTCCTACTTGATTTCAACTTTTGACTTCAGACGTAAGATTCAGCATAAAAAGTAACATCACTGTTGAATGTCATCTGTCATAAATATACTGGAATAAATAATTCACACTTTATGAGAAAAATGAGTGTAAACATCTCCATAAATAATGAAATCCATATACAGTCCATATGTTTCTAAGAAAAAAAAGCAGTCAATTTAAGAACAAAGGCTAGTTATTAGCAAGTAACAAGTTTTATAACAGCAATAAGAAAGAAAAAGTAAAATAACAGTATTCTTTTATTTACATATCAGATGAAGGCAATTGTTTCTCCAACTCCTAAATATTTGTACATTTTTAGAACACAGTGAAACTAAACTAAGTAATAATTTCAAGCAACCTTTTAACTGTTCTGTTTTGACAGCAGCTGTGGATGCACTCCTTGCTCTTGCCATGACAGGGTAGTATGGACAGTGATTTCCAAAGGCAAAGCACTCCCTACAGCAGAGGCAAGTTACTGATAGCAGAGAAACACACATGTGAAAGCCAGCCACCTTTAAATGATACAAATAATGTCCCTTAAAACATTTATCCACATGAAATTACAGCTACTGCTATAGACCTTAAGGAAGAACTCAAACTGACTGTTACATGTATTTTGCACAAATCAAAACATTAATTTTCTGAGAAAGCAATTACAAGGAGCTTGTTTGTATACTCTGCATCTCAGAGTCTTCTGTTCTTAGTATTAAACAGAAGTGGATTCTCCAGCATTTTAAAATTAGTAGAAACCACTCTTGAAGTAAAACTTCTCACTTTTCTAATGTAGTTAAAACCAAAGTTTGAAAAAAGTGAGAACTAAACAAATGATGCTGATTGTATAAGCTCTCTTGTGCAAAACAGTAATTTTTACAGAATTAGATTTTCTCAAATCTACCCAAATTACAACTGTTGAAATAATCTTATCTATGCACAAAATACAGTTTTCTTTAAACAGAACAAGTTTTTCAGTAAAATATGAAATTCTTAGTAGTCTCCCAAATCACAATGATGTTTGAAACTCTAAAACATTAGCAAAATTCTGAGTAATCTTTTTAAGCACTGGCAGAAAACCTTCCATAAACAAACTTTAGTGTGAAATCCCAATGAAAACCAAAAGAAACTTGCAACAGTTTATTATTTGATCAAACTTACACCAATTAAGTCCTTTATGATGTAGTTATCCTTCCCCATGCTCTGACTCTCCCAGTTTGGTTGCCACAGGTGCAATGAACCTGATGCCCCGTTTTTGATACCCAACCCACTGCTGGCTGAGGATGCTGGTGGTGTGAGATTCTTCCTTTACTACCTTGCCCTAACTCTGGTTCCATCCATCTATCCCTGCACCCGTACCTCTGAGGGCACCCTACAGGCTGGCACCCTTCTCAGGGAAGCGAGGTGCTGGAGAAGACAGCCCACCTCCTACAGATAGGGTCAATCCCAAGGAGCCTCCCCGCACTACTCCTCCACGTGATCTGCGTTTAGAAGCTTACGGGAAAGAGGAAAAACAAACACACATGCAAATTAAATATTAAAATCAGGCAAGCCTATAACCGTCCTTGGACAAACACACGCAGCAGCAGCACTGAGCCCTCTCCGCCGTAAGCCGCGCACACAGTGACACGGCTGCGTTCTCTGCATTATCCTTTTGTTGACAGGCTGGGAAGGACAGCGGCCGTGTCCCTCTCCTTATCTGAGCGCCCGCCGCTCCCATTCCCGTGTGCCGCCTGCCGCGGCCGCGCTCCGCGCCGGGTTTTCCCGGCAACCGGGGCCCGCCCCCCGTCCCCCCCCGCCCAGGGTCAGCAGTTTGGGGAATGCTGTGGAAATCGCTCTTTCCCAACACCGGGCTTCATCTGCAATCGGGGCTGTAGGTGGCTCAAGACAAGCTCCTCGTTTCTGCGAAAAATCCGTTTGCAAAGCAAAGGGGCGTGATCGTCTGCTGGCGCCCGGGACCGCCATCCCAAGGCCGGGCAAGGAGAGCGGGGGGCTGCAGCATCCGCACCGGGCTCGGGCAAGCCACAAGGATCCTGAAAGCGACCCCAGCAAAACTAAAAGCAAGAGACAAATAAGGCTCGGCCCTCAACCCTTCCAGTCATTCAGAATAAGCCTTCATCTTTTCAAACTCTGACATTGCATTCAACAATCCTCTCGTCTTAATTAGGTTCAAAGCTTGCTCTGCAAACGGTGGATCTCTCATCTTTTCCATCTTCCTGTACTTCCTATCAAAAGAGAAAATATTTTCTTCTTCAAAATCAACTAGCTACTAAAGAAACATTAAGAAAACAAAACCTGCAAGTGGCTCTTACAACCTTCTGCTGCCCACCTGTTACCGACACCTCTACCAGCACTGTGAATAGAGAAGCAATACCTATTTTCCTCCTAGCAACTACTACATGTCTTGTCATTTCACCCAGCTATATCCATGAACACGTTATCTATAGCTATCTATGCACAAGGGTTTGACTGCTGTATCTTGCATAAATCTGAGAGCCAAGAGAATCCTTACAGGTGTCTCTTCACTAACTTTTCCTCCTTGACAGACAGGCTGTTCTGTGCCCTTCTTGACCAGTCCCCCTAGCTATGTACAAACCCTTGCTCACTGAGAGAGGGTGGAGTACTGTCTTGGGGAAGAAGGAAGGGTATTTGTTTCTTTCTTTTTTTCTCAGCATAACCAGCACCCAAATAAAGATACATACTACATACTGAAAATCTAAATTCTCTTGCACCCTAAGTTTCAGATTTCTTCAGTTTGACACCCAACATTTGCAATCCAGGAGTCATCAAGTGGATCATTGTTACACACCAGCACAGGCTGGGCCCTTAAGTGAAATATGTGATATAGCTCAAACATATATGACTTCTGGAAAGAAATACCACTTTTTAAATTCACATTCCAAGCTCACTATGATTTACTGTTAAACTTCTGCAAGAGATAAACTATTTCAAAACCACGATATTAAATTTATTCTTCTCAATTTAATATTACAGACCTTCTCAGTTAGAGAGCCAAGGATTGTTTCTGTAATCCAATGTCCTCAGTCATACAATCCTGTTTTAAACTCAATCATATTACATTTTTAAATAGTATTTAGAAGTTGCATTAACATAAACTATTTTGGTCTCATTTTCCAAACACTTTCCAAAATCTTACTTAAGAAAATTCTGCATACAGCCCAAACACAGAAACTGTGCCAACAGCAGCTTCTCATGGGCTACCCAGAACTATAACCACATAATAATGGCACAGTAGTATTGAAACATGAGTAAATACTCCAAAATTAAACCTTTTTGCTCATATGAAGAGCCATCAAGTTCTTCCCGGACTGCTTATTACAGGACATGTAAAAAGGGATAAAAGTGATTTTTAAGGAAGTGAAGAGGGATAGTGCTCTACACAACACCACACAACTTTGTGATGGTAAAAACAAAGCACAAACACACAGAGCAGGCACTGCCAGACGCAGCTACTCACCTTTCACAGCACTGGCTTCTTTCAGGTTGTGAGAAAGAAAGTCTATGCTGGCATAGGTGCTCATCTCTACTCCATTGATGCCCCCATTCAGGAGGTGCCTAGCTTTCAACCTGGATTTGTCACAGTTTGCCAGAGACCCATCCACCACATCAATGGCGATGTAGTTGAGGCCATTCTGGAAGCCAGCCGAGGTCTCCCGGCACATGGGACTGCTGCCCTGCTCCTCCTCCAGGCCTTCGCTTTTCCTGAGGGACACGTTCTCCACGGAGGCTGAGTTGTGTCGTTTGGGGTTGTGTGCAAAGGAGGGGGACACTGGGGTCACAGTGGTGGTGGAGGAGAAAGTTTCTGAGCTGTGCCTCCTCCGCCCCTGGGGATCTGCTCGGATTACTTTGGCCCCCCGATTCGGGTCTGGGGGAGGGCTGGAGAGAATAAAAGCCTCCACCCCAGAGAGGGTGAGCCTCTTCACACCAGCCGTGGGGCTGGTGACCCGGGCACTTTCTGGTTTCTGAACAATGGGTTGAGGTGGGGTAGTGGCCATGCCAAATGTCATCTCGGTGTAATCACCACCATCCGACGGGCTGGACGAACAAGCCACCCCCACAGCTGCCTTCAGGTAGTGCCCATTGGGCTGGCTGGTGCTGGAGGAAGAACCTGGAGAGAGAGCTTCCAAGGAGCCCACTGAGACCGTGCCCGACTGGCAAGGCGACTGTGACCCGAAATCGATGTTCATGTAGTCAGAGAGAGGGGAGCGTCTCTGCCCCGTGCCTGAGCCCAGGGAGGAGGCCGGGCTGTCAGCAGGCAGCGAGGGGGGAGAGTAGACGGCAGCATCCCCAAAGTCAATGTTGATGTATTCACCAGGGCTCTTAGGCTCAGGCGGCAGAGGGTGCTCATTCATGCTGGGCAGCACCGTCCGCAAGGTCTCCAGAGAGAGGCGGCTGGGCCGGGCCACCCGCTGGCACCGCTGGCTAAGGAAGCTCTCGGTCCGGCTGTGCCGCAGGGGCGAAGGCACCGTGTGGCTGGAGGAGGCGAAGGTGCCTGCAGGCAACTGGCTCGCTCCACACACCGCTTCCTCCGGGATCATCCTCCCCGGGGAGTTCATGAAGACATACTGGTCGCTGTCCTTTGCCAAGCCCTGGCTTTTGTAGGATCGGGGTAAGGAGCTGTACGAATAGCAGCTGGGCTTTGGGGGCTCACTGGACCCATGCCCTGAAGGGGCAAAGAAGAAGTCTGGGGGGGTGAGGGAGGGAGCTTGGGGCCCATTCTGGGGGTCTCGAGGGGACATATTGATATAGTCGCCGTTACTCAGCCTTCCATCTGAGCTCTCCACAGACAACTTGGACCCGCACCACATCCGCATGTACCCGCTATCGTCAGGGGAGCTCTCCCCAGGCGAGCTGGTCTTGTAGCTGCTCCCGTTCCCCGGGGACCCGCTACCCACCCCTGCCCGGGGCTGCAGGATCTGCTTGGGGGCAGACACACTGGTGGGGCTCATGGGCATGTAATCATCGCTGGCCCGGCTTCCCTGCCCTAAGGCTGCGGCCACACCGGGGGTCATGGGCATGTAGCCGTCATCATCTCCCCCTCCTCCCCCCACTGCCGGCGGGCCCAGATTGGTGCTGCTGCTGCCGGAGCTGCGATGAGAACCGATCTCGATGTCCCCGTAGTCCTCGGGGTAGGGGGTGTAGGTCACTTTGGGGGAAGCCCCGGTTTGGCAGGAGGGGAAGAGGCGGCCGGCGCTGCCGGCGAAGGTGGCGCGCATCAACGTGTACTCGTCGAGGGAGGCGGAGGAAACCTGCGGCGCGGTGGGTCGCTGCCGGCACGGCGTGGTGAGGGAGTAGGTCCGCTTCCGATGGCACCTGTCGCCGGCAGCGTCGGGGCAGGGCCGGTAGCAGAGGCGGCCACTCGGGGGCCGCTCCATCGCCATGTAGCCGTAGAGATCGGTGCCGCCCCCGGGGTCCCGCACTGGGGGGGTCTCGGCCACCGACTCGGGGGTGTTGCTGCGGTTGCTGGCAGTGGAGGAGGAGGAGAAGGGCCGGAGGTCGCCGCCTGGGCTGGAGCCGTACTCGTCGAAGGACATAAAGCCGGCGTCGCTGGGGGAGCCGGACACGGAGGCGCTGCCGCTGGACGGGCGCTGCGGGTGATGCGGGTGGGCAGGCTCGGAGCCGAGGCCGCTACTGGAGGAGAGGCTTATGGGGCTGGTGGCGGAGGGGGGCGAGTGGGAGGCGGGCATGGACATGGAACGGCTGCTCTGCAGCCCGCCGCCGCCACCGCCGGCCAGCACCGGGAGCAGTTTCCCCGCCTGCCGCCCCGCGCCGCCGCTGAGCGTGTGCGAGCGGCTCAGAGGGGTCCGCACGGGGCCCGGGCTCATGGGGCTGCCCGCCGCAGAGCCCACCCGGCAGCCGTCGCCCTCGCTGGCCGTTCTCACCCGGCACGGCGTGCACTTGGTGCCGGCGGCGAGGCTGTCGGTGCGGGAACGGCGGAGGAGGCCGGTCTGGCTGGGAGGCAGGTTGACCAGGTGGTGGTGCCGGCGACCGGGCACGGTGATGGGGTGGGTGGCGGAGGCGCCGCTGCCGCCTGGCCCGCCGGCCCCCCCGGAGGAAGAGGAGGAGGAGGACTGGCTCTTGCTGCGGGGCCGGAACTCGGACAGCTCCTTCAGCGCCTTCATGGCCTCCAGGATGGTCTCGTGGATGTTCTGGGCCACCACCGAGTCGTCCGCTTGCATCCAGAGCTCGCCGGGGCCGGTGGCGGCCGAGCGCCCCACCTCGATGAAAAAGAAGCTGTCGGAGTGGCCGCAGCGGCGGATGTTCATCAGCTGCAGCGTGACCGAGGGCAGCTCGCAATTGAGGCGCACGAACCCAATGGTGCGGGCCGAGAGGCAGAGCCGGTGGACACCGATGAGGTTTTTACTCTGCCCCAAGCCCTTGGGCTTGAGCGTCACCTGCCAGACCTCTCGGTAGGCAGCGGTGGCCGGCGCGATCAGCCCGTAGTTAAGGTCTTCGCCGGCGGCGGCCAGAGAGGCGACGGCCGCGCCGCAGGAGGCGGAGAAGGGGGAGGCGAGGTGGCGGTAGGGGGACCCCTGGCAGGCCGCCTTGCCCTCGTTGAGCAGGTCGGTGAGAGCCCTGTACCAACCCTCCTGCTCCTGCTCGTTCTCGGCCGCCACAGCGAAGTACTCGTCCTTGGTGTAGAGGGCGATGAGGTACTTGTGCTTGGCGTCCGCCCGCTTGTTGATGTTGAGGCAGGAGTCCAGGGCGATCACCCGCTTGGGCGCTCCAGACTTGTTCCTCCATTTCTTCTCGCTCTCGTAGTACTCCAGCCGGGCGCCCCCCGCCTCCTCCCCGCCGCCTCCCGGGCCGCGCAGCACGAAGAAGCGCTTGTGGCCGTGCTTCTGCTTGCGCAGGTAGCCGCACTTCCTGACGCCCTGGTTGTTGTTGTTGTTGTTGTTCAGGTTGGGGCCGGGAGGGGAGCTCAGCGGGGGCAGCAGCCCCAGCACAGCGGGGCTCGCCATCCCCAGCCCCGCGGCGGGAGCGCCGCCCGGCTCCTCTCGCTGCTGTCGCCGACGCTGAGCGGATCCGGAGCCCAAGCGCCGCGGAAAAAAAAAAAAAATAAAAGAAAGAAAAAAGGAAGGATGGAGGGAAGCAGGTAAAATAAAGTTATTCCTTCGGAGAAGAGCGCGGTGCCCGGAGCCGCAGCGGGATCCTCCGCTGTCACCTCTAGGCAGCGGGTGCTGTCGGCGGCCGCCCGGCGTCCTCCCTGGCTCGAGTACCGGCGACGCCGCTAAGGCTCCCCGACCGCTGCTGCTGCCGGCGCCGGCGGGAGTTTCGCCGTAAGTAACACTTCGCGCACCGAGTGCCCCAACTAAAGAGCAAAACAACACGTGACCGCCGCCTCACCGAGGCGCTCACACACCGAGACGGGGCGGGGCGCCGCCGCCGCCGGCACCGCCCCGCATTGGCCGCCGGGCAGCGCGAAGGACGGCCGCGGCCTTCAATGGGGCGGTGGGGCGGGCTCTCGGCAGAGAGGCGGCGCGACGCCGTTGGACGGCGAAAGCCTCGCTCCCCCGCCCCCTTCCCGCCCCTCCGCGTTCCCGCCCCAGCCTCCGGCTCCCCTCGGGCGCAGCGCAGCCCTTCGTTGTCGCCGCCGCTGCTCTCCGCACACACAACGCGCAACGTGCCGGGGCGCGGGCGCGGGCACGGC
>VXBU01016256.1:731058-764351 GCA_013400315.1 Bombycilla garrulus
AGGAGTTAGAGAAGTAATTTGAGATCAGAGGCACCGATCTCTCTGCAGAAGTAAGAGAAGAGCGTAACCTTAGGCGAGGCACCTGTGACTTCTCTGAACCTGTGTGATTCTTCACAGAAAATGATGCCAACAATCCTTACTGTCCTAGCAATGTGCTTTGATTTCTGTATCTGGAAAAATACATAGAACCGGCAATTGTAAACTTAGTTTATATATAATGATTGCATAAGAAATCTCAGTGAGAACAACTTCACATGAAACCTCAGGAATAGTCAATTTTCTAGCTATGACTGTAGCGGGCCAAACTATGTCCTGTATCCACGTTACCAAAGACATTGGGAGTTAGTTATCAAACTAAAAGTTTCTTGCCACTGGGTCATCTGGGCCCATAAACATAAAATTTTGTCTGCTGACCCCTTAGGAATTTGAAAATATTTTCCCCAGACATTTATGAAATATATTGGTGCCCTTGAGCAACCATTCTTAGGTCTGAAATGTAAAAAAAGATAAGTATTATTTCATCTACTCAACGTTGTCATATATGTTATTTTTGACCACGTGGGTAATACACATTCAGTATACTGGCTATAGCAGCACAGCTTTGTTTGCAAACTATTTCTGTGACAAAGACATTAGGATAGACTACAGTCCAAAGTTACAGTTTATAGTTTTTATTTCTATATTGACATTGATATATACTTAGCAGCTCATTTTTAGCAGTGGTTGATTCATAACAAGCATTATTTTTCCATGGTTATGTTTGGGGTTTGTTTTTTAATGCATAACTAGGATACCGAATGCAAGAAGTGGGATTCAGGCATGTGTAAAATTCAGGTTAAAAAGTAAATTATTTCATGACCAACACTCTGGAATGAATGATCCTAGTTTACATAGATGATCTGTCTTATTCAGTTTTCTCTGAACTCCTCTGAATTGTTTTTCAACACTATATCCCTTCTGAAAAATTTTCACGGTCATTTCAATGGAATTTCAGGGCATTTAATTACAATAAATGCACTAATACCACTCGTCCATCCCACCTTTTCCACTGGTCCTACAGGCTGGCATGTCTTATGATTTAGCTATTCCTGTGCATTGTGTAGCAATGTTTGCTTTAATTTATGAAATAAGAGGGGTTTCAGTCATGCAGAGGGCTGTGAATTGGGATGGTTAAGCACAACACATGCACTCTTTTTCCAGCAAACAACTTCAGGCACAACATAAGGGTGACAGGATCTTTAGTAATGCAACAGATTTGCCAGAGGATGTTTGCTTAAATCATCTCTATAGAATAATTTCATCATCCTGAAAGAAACAAATGATCCTGCTTTACCCTCCCATTCCTTTTCTTCTTTCATATTACCCTACCCCAACTCTATTTCACCACTTTCACCTTCCAGTTTGAGATCTTGACTGGGAATGCTTTGCTAATATTAAAGTACACCAACTAAATAGTTCTAATATTAGCATCTTTCCTGCCTGCTAAGCTGTGTTTTTGCCAGCATACCTGGCTTCAGCCATCTCCTTTTCCCTCCAAGAAAAATAAAGTGTGTTGGGTAATGGTCAGATTTATCAAAATATACTGTCTATGTGAGGGGCATTTGCCATCAGTTATGTCAGTCATAATATGCTACCTCTGTCCACCCTAAAATGACAGAGGCATGTCCAGAAAATTATAGACCTTGCTGGCAATGAAGTTTAGATATAGCAAATACAGTTTTGTCCGCACAGCACCCTACTGATTGCACATTTCCATGCTTCAAGTACTTGGGGCTCCTTAGCTGTATTAAAAAAATAAAAAATTGTGATAATTTCATTTATGTATAATTTTATTTAAACTTCATGTTTTCATTACTGAGCTATATGGATGGATGCTAAACACTGGCCAATAATACTGTTTTGCAAGCAATGAACTTCTCAAGCCATGGGTGAATTTTGCTTGGGAAGGCTATTTGAATAATAGTTAAAATGATTGAATTTATTAATCCCAGGGGCATGCAACAGGTCTTGGTTACATCTGGAAGCTTGATTCTACAAGTCCAGCACACTCAGGGTCCAGTTGGGGTTTTTTGTTTGTTCCTTGTCCCTCTCCCCTCCACTTCCATTAGGCAGATTGAAGCATGAGGCTCTACAAATATGTAGCTATATTTAAATACTGCCCAAAGTCACAGCCAGTTACTCAAAAAACATTTTATGAGATACTGGAAGCATGAGTAGGTTGAATTTCAAAATTTGTGGCATCCTTTAAAAATATGTTTTTCCTTTGTTCTTATTCTAAATATAATTTTGAAATATCTTTCAATATCAGGATAAGGAGTAACAGTTGAAAGGGATGTGTCTGATGTTTGGCTTGGCTGTTGCCTTCTACCTGTTGCCAGGTTCACAGAGTTGATGGTAGTGAAGCCATAGGAAAAACGTGCAGGGGAAGATTATGTGCGTCAGCAACATTTTCTTATACTATCAAGAGTACAGTTGTCTGTTCCAACAAAACAGAGTGATTTATATTTTGATGTCCTTGAACTTCTACATAAACAGGTGAAGTCAGTTTATTCCCTGGTACATTTTATTTGCATATTCCTGATACAGAGTTATTCCAGTTCTACATTTCATAACCTGCGTGTAAGAGGACATGAACTCCCATAAGCTTGTTTCTCCCTAACCTTTCTCAACTCCTTTGAGTGGTAATGTACCATGACTGCTACTCTCCAGTTGAGAAGCCTCTTTTATTTGGGAGGAAGGACAGGCCATCTTTCCGGTTTTACAAAAGACTTTGTTGATACTACTCATTTAGTAACTCCTAACAGCAGGTTGTATTCCTTTATAGCAAGACTAGTGCTAAATTATATACTTGCCCTTACCCTTAAATAGGGGCTGCCAAGTTTTTTCCCCCCCTGTGTAAACAGCTATGGGTGGCTTTGTACAAGAGGGAAAGATACTCAGAAATCACAGACTCTAAAAATGGGTTACTTGCTTCAGTGAATATCATACCCAGTTTTCCAGAGAACTTCAGATTAACTAAATAGGGGTTACAGTTATGCAACTTTGTACATATTTAGTAATTATTGAAACAATTCTTTTATTAATTATTTGACATATATACAGAAATTATATTGACGTAATTACCTTGTACATTCTTATATTGGAGGGGAGATTAAGCTGAGGAAATCTGGAGCATGCCTTATTTACAGATTATTATTGTTTTACTAAAACTTGGATATTTTTCTGCCTTTGGATCATTTCTTCCTCAAAATTTCTATCTCAAGAGGAAGATTCAGAACCCCAGAGTCCCCAGGCAGGCCGATACGCTGGTGGTGCTTGGGGAAAAGCCCTGCGCAAGTTCCCGGGATCTAAACAAGGAGACAGTTCTCCTTCCTGGGGGAAGGTGAACCCGCTGAAGGCCGGTTCGGGAGCAGGCATTGCTGCAGTAGCAGCATGTCCCCGGGCCGGCCGGTGCTCCTCGGGCTGCCAGCGGGGGCTCCTCGGGCCAGCCCCCGGCCCCTCCGGGCTCCGCCGGTACCTCCGCCCGCTGCGGGGGCTCCNCCGCGGGGGAACCGCGCCGCGCTCCTGCCGCGGCCGCGCGCCGCCTCCCAAAGACGTGCTGCTGCTGCTGCTGCTGCTCCTGCCCCGCTCCCGCCCCTCCGCTACCGCTGCGAGAATTACGCACTGGGGGCTGATATGCGTCAGCGCTTCGCAATCGCCAGGATTTTCTTCCTGGAACATCTATTTTTGNTCCTCCCCGGGGGAAATGCTGTCTTTCATTCCTTCTGGATTGATCTCCGATTTTAAAAAAATATTGTTATTTAAAGAAAAAAGCCTGATAGAATATAACCAGTTCTGTCCTAGGGGGAAAAAAAGTGTTTGTGAAGCAACAGAGACAAATATTTTCAACCAAAAGCTGAAGTCAATACCCCTCTTGCCTCTGAGAACATATAGCCTTTTTTTTTTTTTTTTTTTTTTTTTTTCTAAGAGGTTTTATAATGTGCTTTTCTGCCCTGTATGGATAGCCAAGATCTATGACCCTTTAGGGTATTTTTCTCTCCAAGAAGAGAATGGGTGATAAAATTCAATATTTCTTTGATGCAATATTTACAGAAAATTTCCAAAGCTTCATTTGCCCAAACACCATAGAACTTGAACAGAAGAGGGCTTGTTTGTTTGTTTTCTGCTTTTTCAATACTATTTCTTACTAGGTAGCATTCTGTTTGAAAATCTATTTGTTTATTTTTTTTTTCCCTAGGCAGGTTACTCTAGTCACTTTTTCTGTTCTCTTCTGAATGCTCTTGAAGGCTGTTCCCCAACAAAATCATTCTAGTCATACAGCTTTCCCATCTGCCTTACAATTCATTTGGCTATTTGCCTTTATTTCACATGGCCTTTGCATCTGCTTTAGGTAGTAGTTTTTTTTCCTCTAGCCTTTAAAGGAAAAAAAATAAAAAGACAAACAAAACTTCAGAAGGTAGCCTAACTTCCTCCATTATTTATCCTGACATCAGGATAATTTTCCTAACAGCAGGGGTAATGCAGTTCTGGAGCAGACTGTCAAGGGATTTTTATAGAGTCTCTATCACTGTAGCATTTTAAGCTGCGCAAATATTTCTCAGGGATGACACAAGTACAGTTGTCCTGACTCAGGGCAGTGTGATAGTCTAGATGATTTCATGTTTACTTCCAGTCCTATTTTGTTGTATTTCTGTGATATATACACCTATAAATAGCTCCAGGATTATTACTGTTGAGAGAGAAAAGAACAATCTTCTCTTTCTCTCTACAATTTTTTTCCTTTTCTTTTTCTATCTGCTAATTTAACTGTGCAAAATAAAGAGTATAAAACTGTGATTAAGAATCATCTCTTACTCTTAGTGTTTGGGAGACACTTTTGATGCAATTCTTACTCATGCAGGACATTTGCTGATCTCATTTGTGCATGCACAGGACCAGTGGGAATATGGAGATACATTTGGGGAAACAGAGACACTACAGAGGAAAATCCTGCCTGCTTTTCTCACTGTATCCCATCAGTGGAAGTTTTATGTGAATAAGGTGAGGAAGGCTTGCCCTCAGAGTAGGCTGGCTGCTTTCAAGGAAAATTATCATCTATCTGCATTATTTAGACAGTGTCTGGGAAACTCGCTGGAGCCTCAGGCTTCCATTGTGTTAGAATTGTGTAGATAGGTAATTAAGTGGGCCTCTTTCTGTTTTGTTTAATGTATATATTGTACATATGCAATGACTTGAGGAAGATTGCCAACGTGGGAAGGCAAATGCAATTCTGCAGTCCCATGAACGCTGTGGCTGACAAGCAGCAGTTTCAGCTCACCCTCACCCATTTCCTAACTAATGGACATTGCAGGCACGCTCAGCATGTAAAGAACTAAAAAGTGTCAGCCTTCCATATTTTGATGGGCTTATATGCATGGGGGAAACACAAAAGCAACACATGTCCTGAGGGAAGAGGTGGACGATCTTCTTTTAAAATATATTTTTGGAAGCATGTGTTTTCAGGTATGCAGATTAAGTGCAACTATTGATTTCAGGAAGGCTAAGCATGACAAGAAGATGAGTACAAATCTCTTGGCACCAGAAATATATGCAGTTTCATGTGCCTCTGAGAGAGGCTGAATAAAACCTCCTCCCAGTTCTTGGGCATCAAGGCTCAAACACCCCACCCATGCCAGAGACTCCCTCATGGACTGTGGGGCATAAGAAGGAGGCGTGGGCATGTCCATGATACTTGTTGTATCAAGCACTACCATGGTTGGAGGCAATCTGCATGTATAATAATAATAACAACTTGATTAAAAAATTGCTGTCAAGTGAATTTCACGAAAAGGAAAAAGAAGAGTTTCTTGCCTGTTCTGCTGAGTGCTCATGGACACAAAATAAAATGATCACCTAATGTTTTTTAAATATTCATGTGAACGTGACATGTTCATTACTAAAGGGTGAGACCACAAAATGAAATACAAGTGAAGAGTGTGCTTTCAATTAAACTGCTGATTAAGCAAAGAGGAGAATGAGGTAATCATAGCACATGAACATGTTTTTAATTTCATCTGTTGCATTTAATCATACAAGAAGGAAATGTTTCTAAGTGCTTTGGTTTATTCCTACACACTTCTTTTTTGTGAGACTCTTTAGTGATTCGTAAAAACTTTCAAGGTTACAGAAGTAAATTTTTTAAAGATGAGTAACTCCAAATGCAGACATTGCCGTCACCTCTTGAATGCAGCTGGTGTGGATCAGCGACCTAAGATTCAGTTCACTACCTTGCAGTGACCAAAACAAAGCCAACCCTTTCTTCAGCTGACGTTGTATGAGGACCTGAAAGATGCCTTAGAAATGAAGCCTCCTTGGGTTATCTTTTTCTTACACCCTCTAGTGAGCTAAAAGGACCTTTCAATTCTGGTACAAAGTGTTCAGAGTTTGTTTGCTAACAAAAACCTCTGTCCCAACTAAAATGAATCTGGTGAGAGATCCCTGGGCTGCACTGCAGTTTGGCCTTTGGATTACCCTTGCCAGCATTTATTTACAGAAGTCTGTTCTGCAACTATTTCCTGAGAAGGTGTCCTTCTTTGTAATAAAATGATGTTTTTGCTTTGTTTAGGAATGGATAAACGCAACCAGTGTTCTAAAAATATAATTATCACACTGGTATAAGTTAAACAATTACAATACAATTTATAGATTGTGGAAAGATCAGATAGTTTTAAAGTCAGTGGTTGTGGTTAGCTGTAAAGTTGTTAATTGAACATTTACTGAAAAATGCCTATGGGGAAGTGATCTTGTTATTCTTACAGGATAATCAAGTTTAAAAACAACAGTTGTTGACTATATTTAAAGGAATAGTTACAAGTAAAAATCACAGTCCCCAAAACATTCACACTTAGAGACATCCTTACTTTACCAGTCCTTTAGTAGGCAGGTAATACTGAAATGATCTTACTACATCATTTATTGACTTGTTGATTGGGTTTGGGTTTTTTGTTTTGTTTTTTTTTTTGGGGGTGTTTTGTTTGGTTTGGTTTGTTGGTTTTTTTTACTTTCTGATTGAAAAAAAACCAAGTGGATTTTCCTGTTTCTCACTTTTGAAGGCTTTCTGTAACTAGTTATTTTTTATTTTCTTTTTCCAAGTGCAGGTTCAACTTTGTAACTGCACTGCACACACAAATCAAATTAATATTCGACTTGAAGTATTGCCTCCACTTGGACTTTAACATTCAGAAAAACCTGAAAATCTTACAAACCAGTCACTGACTCATGGAATCACAATGTGAGTAATGTTGGAAGGGATCACTTGAGGTCATCTAGACCAACCTCCCTGTTCAAACAGGGTACCCTAGAGAATGCTGCTCAAGATCGTGTCCAGATGTCTCGTGAATATCTGCTGCAAAGGAGACTCCACAATCTGTCTGGGCAACCTGTTCCTGTACTATGTCACCAGAAGTTCTTGCCTTTCTTCACGTGGAACTTCATGTGTTCCAGGATTCCTGTTTCAGTTCCCTCAGAATTGTTTCAGCAAGACTGAGGAGTGCACATCAATTGACAAGGCTCCCTTCTTTTTGAAAATGACCTCACAGAAGTGACAATATTTTGTCTCAAGTTCATTAGTTTCAGTAAATTAATTTCTGTCCCTCACTATAAACTTTAAGTGCTGAATAAATGTCCTAGATTTTCTTGCAGGTGCTAAGGAAGGGGCGGAGCTAGGTTCTATACCAAGCAGCATTCTATACCAAGCACATCCTCTCTGGGGAGAATGTCTTGGGCAAGAAGAAAAGGGGAGCACACCTTGGAAGCAGGACCATTTTGTTCCATTTCTTCCTTGGGAATTCGCCAGGGGCAGCCCTGCACACTTTGTCCATCTCTTGTTCCCTTCCCATCCCTGGGGAAGAATGCAGCTCCAGGTGGAAAACACAGCTGAGCCCAGCAGAGTGCACACGCTGCAGTGCTGCTGTGGGAAGTGGCCGCAGGGAACAGACCAGCGGAGGCGAGCCATGCCTGGAAGTGGTGAACACCTCTGTGTGTAAAGCACCTTCTCCTCTGTACACTTTTGTTACTAATGCTGATGTTATTCTGCATTTCTTATTCCATGGCTGTTTGTTTCCGATAAATTGTTATCTCAACACATAGTCTCTTCCTTTGTTCCTCTCTCACTGGAGCAGAGGCAGGAGGAAGGGGAGCAGATTATTTGGAGTTTAATTCCCACTTGGTTTTTAACCACCACAGTAGACCATGTTATATTACAGAAATGCAGCAGCTGTGCCCTGGATTTTCAGAAGAGATGTTCTATCTGAAGAAAGCCATCACAACCCACAAGATGTATTTTCTCTGAACAATCTCATTCTACGTTTTTGTTTTTCTTGGATAAATTTTATACTTTTTTGCATAGATATTTGAATAGATATTCACAATTTAAGTTTTCTTTATAGCAGCATGAATTTTAAAGCCAGCTATGGAGGTTTTGGATCTGATGTCCTCTGCAGCACAAACAACTTGTGATCAAACCTGATTATGATAATTAAGTCTTCCTATACAGGCCTTGAGGGGCCATAAGGTTGTATGCAGAAGTGATGGAATAAGTGAAGAGATGCTGTAAACTGGGCTGGATTGGCTGTCCCTGCATGTTTGGTGAGGTGGTGCTCATCTCAGCTAACCACAGCTATCTAAAAATTTGATCACTAATGCATTTTAGCCTCTAGAGTTCCTCCAAAATAATGAAGGGAGCGTTATTAATCCTTTCTTCATGTAGTTCTGAAGTTTAACATTAAGCATAGTGAATCTGGTTAATGTGTATTTTAATAATGGAGGAGATAATGTGTAGCCATATTATGTAGGTGTTGCAATTACTACTTCAAATTTTTTACAAATAATTAAGGCATTAACTTTGTACCAGGAAGTTTATGTCCCCTCTCACCTTGCCACACTTCATCTGTTTGTCAGTTAGGGCATTTTTAGAGCTTCTGTAGCATAAAACCCTGATGGACTCAACACTCTGCTCTGCTTACTTAAAAAAGCATTCAGCTTAATTTGCAAGACTCTTACGTTAGTTGTGTATACAGTTTTGGTGTCAGCAATCACAAAACAATTCATTAAAAAAGGTGTGATGTAATTCCATTAGAGAATAACTTTCCTCCATTTCCTGTAAAAGCAACTCTAGAGAACTATCCAACACTTGCCCCCTCTCTTTTACAAGGCCAAGATAAATATATTTGATTTCTTGCCTGCCTGGATACAATGTGACCACTTTGGAATTTATTGGATATTTTCATGAAACATTTTAGGCGTTATGGAGCACAACACAGATGATTTTCCTGAAAATCAGGAAACTGGAAGACGTTTGGACTTTAAGGTTACTCATTGCACTCCAAGAGCTGTGTGACAGCTGTGGGACAGATGCTTAGCCAGCGAGGAAAGCCGGTGAGAGCGAAATATAGACATTTCATTTTTTCCCTCGCTCTTCTCACAGATGGTTTGTTGATGATGGTAGAGAAAGAAGGAAGACACCAGCTGTTGGGTCATTGTTTTAGAACGGGTAGAATTACAGGCTATTTAGAAGAGGGATTAAAAACAGAAGCCCACAATATCATTGATTGTGAAGATGCTGAGGGGCAGGGATGTTGTTCATCAGTGCTTTATTTATAACCTATCCATTGTATCCCTTTTCATCTTTATTGATCTTCACATTCCATATGAATATCAGCAATTATTAGATTCGATTAGGTGATTTTTTTGGCTCCTGCACTCTCCCAGCACCAGTATCAGTCCTGCCCCACATTTTTCTCTCGATTCCCAATCTGTCGAATCTCATGCATTAACAATGAGATTTGTACACTTGCTCCAGCCTGACTTCTCTCTGTTTGGTCCACATTGTACTTATTTTTGCTGTAGGCTCTTCTGTTCCATGAACTGATGTATTAGAGGGTTATGTGTCAGATCAGAGAGAAAAGGCTTCAGGACTGTAAGGCAGAGAGTCACCAAAGGTGCACCCCAAGATGTGTGGGATACATGCCTGTGTTGCAGGGCAGTATGAGGCCTGATCCCTCACATGACCTGATGCACCAGTCTGATTCCCCATCCCATTATCAGCTATTATTTCTGTCTTATCCACAGACACTGAGTAATACCAAGAGATATCCATCTCCCAATTTTTTTTCTCCTCTGCCTTACCTCTCCCCACTTTTTTTTTTCTCTGCAGCTTGGCCTCTGCTTCCCTTCAACAGCCTACTGAGCTCTACCAGGTTACCAAATTCCAAGCAGTTTCTTTCTTCAAACTTCAGGTTTGACTCCATACAGAAATGAAACTTAAATATTGAGTTTCCCCTTTTCCTACTCCATGGTTTCCATCTGAAACCCTGGCCCTGGAAACTGGAGAGGACTAAGAGATCAGGGTCCCTTGACTGGCTGCGTGCGATCTCATAGAGCTTCTCAAATCCCCATCAAACTTCTTTTACATGTGCTCTCTCCTTTCCAAACTACAAGAGTGAGATGAGACTTGCAGAGAGTCTGTCTTTATAATCTTTCTCTTTAAAAACATGCCAGGAAGGAAAACAAGGAGTAGAAAATTAGTGTCATTCTCTGCTGTTCCTGGAAAAGAGAGATTGGAGGAAGCAGGGTAGCTGTGGATGGTGTGTGTGTGTGTGTGTGTGTGTATTTGTGTGTCACAGACAGCTCTGTCCTTCCATGCCAGTGATGACTGCCCAGGGAGGGACCAGGAAAAAATTCCAACTCTTACACAGCAAATCCCTGGGGACCAGAATACAGGAAAATAAGCAGGACATGGTCAGGATAGGTTTCTCAGTAAAAGTCTTGAAAATTTCATCACAGCCTCAAGCTTCTTGATTCACTCTGAGACTTGTTTTCTATCTACTGAAATAAAAAAAAAAAAAAAACCCAAAACAAAACCACCACAAGGGCTAGCAAAGTTGTGCAATTTTTTATTTACAAATAATGTAGCCAATGTCTGGTTTCCCCAAACACAACAAGGAAAAACTCCCTGATGTTCTTCTTGTGCCTTATTTATGTAGATGTACATAATCCCTGCTAACTATTTCTTCATCTGCTGTGTTTGCAGTATATCCCAGGGAAACTGCTTGGTTTTTATAGTCCAAAACAGAATAGTATGTGCTTGTAGGGTGGTAACTTTCATTGCTTGTGTCTTTTTCTATGGAGAGCTTAATACAACAGCCATAAGACCAGTTCTCACCCCTTCCAGGGTAAAACCATGGATCACATTAACCAACTTAGTGCTCTTTTGCATTAAAAAAATTACCATCAACCATTCCTTACCCATTTTTTTAGACCCACTACACTCAGTCCTGCAAGTGTAATCTCTATGTTCTCCTCCCAAAACAGCTTTTAATTGGCAATATTTATACCCATATAATTTCTACTTTGCTACAGTTGTCTAAATCACTTCCTGTTTGTAATCTGTTCTCATGATTTCTTTCCTCTTGCCATTCGCCGAATTTAGAGATATTATTACAGTTTATGCCTTTTTTTTTCATCACCCCATAGGTAAACAGATTGAATAACTATCTAAGGCATTGAAGAACCTTTGTAGCAGCACACTGGTGATACTTGGTAAATTTTAGTTAGCAATTACACATTCCAATTCTGAGTTCCATAGTTTAGTCTCATTTATTATATGTTGTCTTGGTTTTGTTCTGGTGCAACTTTTAATCAGAGCGTCATGTGGTATCAATGCTTAACAGAAGTCTGAAAGGCATTGTTTTGTCAACATAGTTACCTTTATTAAACAAATCAAATAATCAAAATTCTTATCTCATAAAAGTACTATGCAGTTTGTTTAAGTTAACCTGTTTTGCATAAAGTCATATTGACTAGCAGTAATTATGTTACCATTTTCTATTTCCTTATGGGCAGAGTCCCATATCAGCTGTTCCATTCTTTCACACGGAACCAAGGTCAAGTTAACTCATCTAGCGTTACCCTGGTCATCCTGTTTGTGTTGCTGAAATATCAACACGGCATTAGATTTTTCCAAGCCTCTTGGACTCCTCCAGTGTGCCAAAGCTTTTTGCCAATGCAGAGCAGTACAAATTGTTTTTAAAATCTTTCAATCAAGTTATGTGGACCTGCCAATTAAAAAAAAAATTAATAGATGTTCTTTACCATCTGCTTTGGAAAATGTCAGAATAGATGATAGTTTGGCAATGCAGACACTGCTTTTTTTTTCTAAATGCAAAACAGAAATACTCAATGAATGCTTTTACTTTTTCCCAATTAGTGATGGAACTATGTCAGCGCTAAGATTTCTATTGTGCTAAATAGCCTTTCAAAAATTCAGAATAAAATAAGGACATATTCTTGTTGTCTTTATCCATACATTTTCATAGAAATACTTAGTTTGCATACCAATACACTGCATTTATTAACATATGAAATTAAAACTATTATCTATAATTGTCTTTTAAATGTTCTATTAGTATGTATATACACACATATATGTGTATATACACTAATATATTGATGTACTGCTGTATGCAGTAATTATAATACACATAATAATCAGCTCTGCATTCTGTGTGCACATCTTTAATTAGATCATTGCTGTGTACTTCTTGGCATGTGTTCTAAGTTGAGTGAGAAATCACTTTCACAAGTCAGAATGAAGGATAATGCAGTATTATAACGTGCTTTTCTCTGGGATGAGATTTCAATCTTTAAGTTTTATAGGATCTAGGTCATTGTAGGGAATGTGGAACAAGAGCTTTAGCACATATCATTTTATTAGAAGCCCTTTTTTATAGAGGCAATGTTTCTTTCTTTCTAGATATTTATTCTTGGTCACAAAAGTTACATAGGGTGGAAATCATCTCACCTTACTTGATAACATAGATATCCACATCTAAGCTAGTGATTCCCCAGGGTGACCAGGCCTCTGTCCATAGAGAAAAACAGACATTTCAGAGCTCAATGAACCTGACCTATTTTAGATGCCTACATTAGGATGGTATGAATCATGCCTTAGAGTGTTTTTTCTTTCTCCATTTTCCCTTGCACAGACAATAAAAGGAGCCCGTGGTGATCAGTCCTGATCCAGTTCTTTTGCACAGCAGACTTCTACATCTGGACATCCATGCAGCATTTTTTTTCTCACTGAGATAAAAAAAAATTAAAAAGAAAGTTTGTATCATAATAATGGGGAAAAGAAACAGCTGAACCTCATAATCTTCAAAATACAAACATTATTTTAAACTATTAATTATCTATACCAGCTTTGGAGTTTAACTCTGAAGTGCCTCAAGATACAAGATCTCAGTCCCACTTATGTAAAACAACTTTTAGATGAAGTCTGCTGAACAGCCTTTCGTCATGGTTACCCTTCTCTCCCATTCGACCATTTCCATCAGAGACATGCATATTTAACAGGGCAACATTGGGTGCCCTAAAAGGTAGAAGGTAAGTTAATTGTAACAGCAGATACAGGATGAAAGAAAAGGATAGAATAAATATTCTGACTTATTTTTATTATACCTTCAGCTTTGGACTGAATTGTTATCACTCAACTCTGACTACACAAATATTTGAATAACTAGAGAGATTCTTAGTATTTTATATCTTTAGTGGCAGCAGAATCCTAGTTATTTAACAGATGACTTTATACTGACCCACAGGTATTAAAAAAGAAATCTTCAGGCAAGAACAGTTCCCTATTTTGGCAAGGATATGGTGCAATTAAGGAAAGAGCTATATTTTTAGTATTTTTGGCACAGAGGCCATTTCTTTGATAATGACTACCTGTTCCTTTTTATCTTTCTCATCCATGCTGCATTGCAACAACCACAGCCACAGGTGCCTACACTGGATAAACACCTGTCCAATCTACACAAAAAGGAAAGGAAATCAAGGGGTAGCATATTTACTGGTTCTCTTTACACAACAAAGTGATAAAATTATGGAGAAATGGAGAAAAGAAAAGTAAAATTTAGCATGATTAAGAGGAGAGAGAGTAGAGGAGATTGGTCATGATCCTTTAGAAACAGCTTTTGCAGGAGACAGACAGCAGATAAATCTAAATATGTTCTTTTTTTAAAGATAAAACCTGTTTGCTAATAGGTGTCTATTGAGGTAGCAGTCTGCAGGTACAGGTTTGTTCTTCCACATTCCACATTGCAAAGTAGCAAATAAAATGGGATACTGTGGGACCCCGTAAACTCATTCCTCTGCCCAAAGGCGTACTGTGGTTCTGCAGTTCCAAAGAATATTTTCTGCTGCTCTCTTGCCCTAACTAACTCACACTTTCTGAAATTATTTTCCTAACTTTGCTTGATTAATTTAAAAGCTTTGAAGAATTAAATAAAATCCCTTTTGTGTGGTATATTAAAAACCTTCATGTATACAAATTTCCCTACTTCTGCCCCAAGAGGGCAGGCATTTTGTTCACAGATCTGCACTCATTTCACAGCTTAATTGTGGGACATCACTGACTGTAGTCTTTCTGATCAGATGGAGGAATTTACCATCACTACTTTATTTACTTCTCAAAATTTTTCAGTGTTTCTGTTTATTTAGCTGTGAAAGAATCTACAGAGATTCCTTCTACAGAGAAAATAATTTTAATGAGGCAGATTTCTCCAATCAAGCATCCAGCTTTTGAGTATTATTAATGCACAATCTAAAATCACCCCACTTGGCTGAGAATAAATGAGCTTTGCTTTACTTAAGCATGCTTTGAAAGTCTCCAAAAACAGGGAGCATGGAATTGTGGGTATGCTCAGTCTTTTGAACAGACAAGAATAGTCATAGCATTATTGTTTTCTATATCTGCCCATAATGAAAAAATATAGCATTAAGTAGTCAAGCATTTCTAAAAACATAAGTTTCTTGGACCTACTCATCATGTCATTCTAGTGTTAGTAGGTTTCCCATAGTGATCATCTGCTATTTCACCAAAAAATGCTGCCTTCTGTTAGGTATAACCTGAAGTGAGAATAACCTTATCTGTCACATTAATGGTAGAATCATAGAATTACCTAATGACCTAAACAAAGCTAACTAATTTCAAATACTTAATCTCATCAATAAATTCCTGTGTGTTGCCAACTCATATATGCCAACCAGGTTTTAGTTGTCACAATAAACTGGACCATTTTTTTTGTGGATATCTCTCTGCAGAAATGGTTATCAAATGAGAATGGTGACTGTGCAGATGGAAATGGGTAAGTATATTTCACCAAGCCAAGATAAACCCTTATAACATGTTCCTCTATTACAGTTGTGGGACAATTCTCCATTTTAGGCTCTTGAAAGTTATTATTCCGAAACCTTCTGAAATTGCAGGCTTTCTGTGTTCTGCATCACTACCGAGCCTCACCATTTTATGAATTAGTTCTTAGTCAATTCCGTTCTCAGCTTCAGCTGTGCACATGTCCCTGTCCCTAAAGGCACGCAAATAGCCCCAGGAACCTCTCAGTGGTCTTAAGAGCTTCTTGCCTGATGATCAAAAGTCCTTTAAAAACAGAGCTTACTTCGAAAGCTGTGATGAAATGGGAGAAATAATAGAAAATACTCCACTACTTTCTGTACTGGAGTAGTCACAGTGAGCAAGCATGGAAAAAAACAGAAGGGTAGGACAATAAACCATGGAATCTCCCAAGAATGCAAAGCAGCAATGTTGTAACAGCTCTGTAGGCATAGCAATTCCAGAGCTCTGTGTGTAGACATGATTATTCCAAACACAAATTGCATCACCAAGGATAATGAAACACCCTGGACCTACTGCTCCCTGTTTCAGAGACTTGTCATAGATACATAAATGTCCACAGCAAATTTCAGTTGCATGTAGAATTTAGGTCTCTTTTATAAGCTTTGTGCTATGTGGAGAGTTAGCTCCTGAAATGCTTTTGAAGTAACACAACAACAAGTCATTAGTTCTTTGCTGCTAAAAAAAATACAGTGTTTTTCTACAAAAATCAGTTGGATATATCAGATATGCCAAACTGGAAACACAGCCAAGTGCTGGATACTTTACCACAAGGTTACTTTAGCAAGGTCTGGCCTGTCTTCTTAGGCTGGGTCTGACCTTGGAAAATTCCCCTCAGTCTGAAATTAAAATACCTTATCTTGGCTATGTTCGTAGGGCAGGAGAGCTGACACATGTTGGTTTCTCTAAGGTTAAAAAAAAAATTGTTAATCTTTTCAGCAGGAAAGTCCAAATCTATGGAGTCATCTTCAGTGTATATCTCTGCCAAACCAATGTGTTACCTATGTGTTATATGTTATCAGGTCTTAAATATGTTCTTCAATGTGATCACTATTGCATTAAAACTTTATTAGCAGCCATGGTATGGATACAACAATAGTCTGTCTGGTGGTGTCATTATGCACCACCAGACTAGTCTTAAGAATGACATAAAATGTGGTATAAAATAAGAGAGATGTGAGTTGAAACAGACAAAGAGGTTGCTATAACAAGTGACCTTGGTAGCCATACAAATGGCCAGAGAGGTGCTTTGTCTTCCATTCTTTTTATACTGGTAAAACCCCAAGACGAAATCCACTTACATTGCACAGAAGTGGTACAGCTTGTTTGGCAGTTCTGCACTGGTGCATGTTACACAGGTAAAGCACTTTTGTTACCCCTACAGGATGCCCTTGTCTTAAGAGAGCTTTCTGGGAAGGCTGTTCTGACAGATCTTTCCTGAAATGGATTTGGCTTTGCTTTTGAGAGCAAACTTTCATGTGTATATTTTTATGACAGAGTAAGCATGATTTTTCCCATTTATTTTGAAGCCATTAATGGCAGGTTGAAAATGAAAAATGCCTTCCTATACCAAGAAGGTGCATATCAGGGACAGGCACTACAATAACTATGCTGGCTTCTAAGCTAATTAAATTTATCTTAGTGTATCTTTCTCCCATAGACAAACCCACAGGTGCCAACCCCATCAGTCATTGCCTCACTCACCTTCCTGACCTATCTTTAAAACTAGAAAAAGGAGCTGATCAGCTCCTCTCCATTTCAATTTTGTGCTTCCCAGCCTGAAGATCTTTTTATGTCCTAGCTTCTGGCGTGATGCCTTCCAGTCGCTGGTCAGATTCAGCAGTGGCAGCTGCTAGCAGAAAATCCTCCTATTCAAGAGATGACCTTATGTGCTCCAAACACTGCTTTCTCATTCTGACTAAGTCACTTCTCCCTGTTCAACATGCCTGCACTAACACCATGATGTAGATAGATAGGTTGCGAGTTTTCTGGAGCAAAAGGTATTATTTAAAAGATAAGACATTTTGCATTTTAAATTCAAAGTGATGGTGAGACAGTCTTTTTTTACTAAAAGAAATCAACAGAATTTCACACATAGCATCCAAATTTTATTTTGAAATCAATGCCACAGTATCCATCCTGATTTCCTTCTTAAAAATCTGCTGTAAAATCATGTAGTGCCTTGTGAATAACGTTAGTGATTCACCCCCATGCAAATCTCTTATTTTCCAATGCAAATATTGCATAAGGGTAGCCCAGTACTCTTAAGCACCAACAAGACATAAACCAATTTCATTCAGATTATGATTGTGTCATAAATAAGGCTCTGTATCCACTCAGTTCAAATCGGCCTCCTTAAGCAGGCTTGCACTCGTTAAATCCTGTCTATGACCTCAGGCAGCCTGTTCTAAATGCAAGACTCTTGCATGTGTGAAGAGAGGAGCTTGGAAAATAACACTGAGCTGAGCTAAGGGGAACTCTCTTTGGATTCAGCACATCTGTGACTGGACTGCCTGTGTAAATAACACTTACTTACATATGTTTTAAGAACTCTTGGGTTTGCATATGGAAAGGACAATTATCAGAATATGAAAAACTCATTCAGGGTTAGGTGACCCACAGCCACAAAAGAATCCCTGGGTGCTTGTCTCTCATATTTTACAGAAAATACAGTCAAGTGCTTGCCCACTAAAATTACTACATTTCTCCCATCCCCTTTTTTCCCTGCACCATTCCTTTTTGTTTTCTGCTCATCATGCTACCTTGAGTATTGAGTAGACTTGACATATGCAATTCACTGTGTGCATGTATGTCTGAAATTACTACTATTACTGAGGGACAAGCCAGGAACTTTAGGAACTTTCCAGCAGCACAAAGTATGGTAAAAGAAAAAAGGTTGCATACAGGAAAGTGACTGGTTTTAAACAAATGTTTTGTGATACTTTTCATCACTAAAGCATACCTGTCAGGTAACAGTTTTTCTAGATGTTAACCTGGGTTTAATCCTGTTTAATATGGTTTAGTTCTGTTAGCCATTCAGTTTTAAAACAGGGCTTTTTCCTACTTTAGGCTTGGCTTAGGGGCCCCATTAAGGTGCCATAGCTAGAAATCTCTTGTGGCTGTGCTGATACAATTTAGGGACTTGACTCATGCTCACACAGGACTCTGACTCAGGAGCTAGAATGGCTTATGCTGGTGTGGCTGCTCACAGTCATCTAGATGGTCTAGCTTTCTCCCCTCTACTTGAGTTTACTCACTCCACTGCAAGATGGGCAAGGCTGTTTGGGAAGCAGCCATAACCGCAAAGAATTTAGGCTTGTCAAAATAAACCAGCACTGATATGTGCTTCTTTAATTCATGGCCATTAGCAGCTTCATTCATGACTTAGTCACCCTGCAGTAAAGGTGGGGATGGAAAAATGCACCTGGGTAATGCTCTCTCTTGCCCAGTCTTGGTCACATCTAAGTGACCATTTCAAGACATTAGCTTGTGGACATGCATCCTCTTTGAGAGTTGTCCGTAGTATCTGAAATTACTACCGTCTGTAGGTGGCTAACACAATCACTGTGGTTGTGTTATGTCGTGTTGTGTTGTGTGGTGTGTTGTGTTAACCAAGCCAGTTTTACCCAAAAAAAAAGATCAAAAGGGGTAAAGGGGGAAAAGAGGGAGGTGTCTTTCCTGAGAGGATACTGAGAATTCGGGATATTAAAACATTATCAGAGCGTGCTGCTGGTTCCAAACAGTCCCTTATAAACAGTGTCAGGACCTGTGCAGCATGCGTTCAGCCAGAAAATCACCTCCCAGCTAGGAGCCAGCTGGATCAAGTAAAAGTCCACCTGTTTCAATATTGATCCAAAATCTGACAGTTCACCTGTACCAGAATTTTATGCTGTGTTCACTGACTGCTGTAAAGTGTCTGAGGATCACTTCCTGTTGTGTATGGCTGTTTGCCTGGGGCAGTTCTAACCTTGGTCAGGGAAAAAAGGGCGGGTAGAGAAGCAGATCGCTGCAGGTGACAATCTCTTTAGATGCTAGGATTCACTTGTCATCTTTCTAAACTTTCAAGAGCAAGAACAGGATCAAATGGACCTCACGTGGCTGTGTAGAGGTCCTAACTCACACTGCAGTTGGTGGGAAGATCTGCCCTCTACTTTCAGTGGAGAGTGGAACCTATATGTAGGACATAGTTGTACTGATAGAAATGAGCCACTTTGAATTATATTTGCCTAAAGGATGAGACCTACTGAAAAATTGAGATTTTTTTTTTTTTTGCCGAATTTAATAAGTATAGATTTTGGTGCTAAGTGTAACCTTAGACAAGTCAGAATGGATTTTTACAGTCTAGAATTAAGAGCAAATTGGCAACTCAGGTAACAATTCTTATTTGAAAAGGTAATATATGAACAGGATGGATTAAATTGACAGGGAAGATGAACTAGATGACATCCTTGAGAAAATGTTAATTTTGTTCTGTGTCTTATTTTTCATTAATTTACTAAGAAATAGACTTTTTACAGGACTGTTCTTTTTATGAGAACATAGCAGCCTTCTCAAGGAAGAGTCCGTAGAGCTACTGGCCCTGAAGACAGAGGAGGCAAGAAAATAAATGTAATCACTGTCTGAAGGCAAGTTTTTTGTCCAGGTCACCACACCATTTGCCACATGAAATGCTGGAGACCAAGCCTCAGGCTCTTTAATACTGACGTAATCCTTAGAAAAGAGTTAAGAAAAAGGCTCTTTTCTTCATGAACAACAGCAGTCCAACTACATAAGGGTGTCTTAAAGCAGAATGGCACCAGAAAATCTGAGTTGATTCATGCCGGAACAATTCAGCATGTAGTGCCTCCAGGATCTGCTGCACCTCTCTGTGGACATCACCATGCCCAAAGCAAAGCCAGTGTTTGCTTCCCAGCCACATCAGCCCACAGTGCAGCACATTAGATTTAACTGATATTGATGGCCATTTAAGCCAGTCTGCCAAGGCTGAGGCAGCAGCAGCTGAAGAGCAGACCCAATGTCTGTTCTCTCAAGTTTACAAAGGGGTAACAGTTTCTTCCAGAAGAGCAGAGCAGCCAGCAGGAGCTATAAACTATTCTAGGTTGTCCCAACTGTGCTCTTTTTAAAGTACAGCTTTTCTTTTGTTTGCTGCTATTCTGCATTTTGAGCTGATATCACTTACTTTTCAGAGGGACCCTGTGTAAACACTGTTGCTGCTATTATACTTGGTGTGGCCATACCCGAGCCAGAATGAGGGTCTGGTGCTCTGCTCCCAGTTTAACCATGGCAGTGAGAAACTGTGCATCTGAGACACAGCAGAAGGTATCTTAGTATCTTCTTCCCTAGGTGTCAGTTGGTATAAGCTGCAGTAGAAGCCCTATGTCCATTACACAGTATGTTTTGATTGGGAAGCACTAGGAAAACTAAGTTTCGGTAGGCCATCTGTAATTACTGTGTTGCCTAGATAGTGGCCACCTCTGAGCTGGTGTTTTTAACATATTTCAGGAGTTTTCTCCCTTCTTCAAGTTGAAGATTGAGTGCTCTCACCCAGTTCCCTGGATAGGAACATCAATTATTTCTTTTCCTTCACATTTAGGAAAGGGGAGAGTTTTTAGCCAGATGTTGCTTAACAGAAATCAGAAACCTTCTTTAAAACTATCAGATAGGTTTCAATTCATTCATTCATTTCAATTCAGTTCAATGGATTGGCAGCCTAGGAAGAAAAACAAAAGACTCTTCTTGCAAACATTCTATTACTGGCTGGAGAAAGACTCACTGATGCATCAAAACTCAGTTCCTCACATGATTAGAGAAAGTCCTGTTACCACATCAAAGCCATCAGGAACAGTTTATTTCCGTTTGAAAAGTCTGGCCGCTGATGGAGCTAGTTCTTCCACCTTGTCCATGGCCACATGTGCTGCTGTCCCTGTCATGCTGGCACACAAGGTGACATGGACCAGTTTTCTGACATCACTAAATGCTGATCTTACCAAACATAAAGTTTCTGTTTCACCCAGGTCAGAGGAGAAGATGTGAAAGCATTATCAGGACAAAATCACCACTTAAGCAGTGCAATCTTAGATCACCTACCCTATACAATGACTCCATGTTCAAAGAAATCTGATCTGCCCGTGGCCAGAAGTTCTTTTGAACACTTTTAAAGAAAAGACTTGATGTAGTCAGTTTGCTTTTTATAACTTCTATACTTTATAATACAACAGTTACAGGACTTATACAGTTTTCCAAAAGTTAGAATTCTAAATATTCTAAGTTTTGGAGTATTTATTATATTTTTCCATATTTTTCCAACTATTTTTATGATAATTTTCTAAATATTAAACCTTCTGTGAAGGAGGTGTTATTCAAGTTAGATGGTACTAATTTTGATACTAATGATACCATGATACTAATTTTTGGACTGCATAGCAAAAACAAAATGGCATTCAGTCTGACTTCTGTGCATGTGTACTGGCTTTATGCTAATTGTCCGAAATTAGCTTGTACAATTAACAATTAAACACTCAGATCTGAGTGTTAAACTACACTCAAATCAATATTGAGCTCCTAATTATACTGGTAATTCCTCTGTCTAGCATATCTGTTGCCAGGAGAGTATTCTTTAGCATTGACACATCAGAATTTTATGATAGGATATCCTAGTTTAGGGAAAACTGGGAGAAAGCCTTTAAAGGGGCCCCTCTAGAAGGCAGACTCAAGCGGCCCCTCCTTCAACTGGTTTGGGTAAATATTTCCTTGGAGAGAAGTGGAAAAAAGCAGTTTATTTAACAGGCAAAGCACTCCCTAGCACAAAAACAAACTATATTAAACAACAAAACCTCTCGCCACTCTGCAGAGATGACAAATTCAGAAAGTCCTTTTCATGGGGTAGCTCGGCTCACTCACTCTGTCTCCAGTCCCTCTGGCGCTGGGAAACGCTGTGGCCCAGGCCAGGCCCTGGTGGGCCACAGGTGTGAGCTCCCAGCTCTTCTGCATTTTCAGTCCAGAGCAGGTTCAAAACAGTTCCAAGAAAAGAACAAAACAACAGCCCAGGGAACTTCTGTGCGTCAGCTTGCTAAAAACTAACTAAAAGCAAAGGAGAGCTCTCTCCTGCTGTCTACTGCAGACAACACTGTCTGTGAGACAGAAAGATGAAGCTCTTATCTCTGTGTTTTAAAACCACCCCCCTCAGATATTCCACCACTTCTCCTGCTACCCTTTTCACTCTCAGATCCAGTTTTAAAGGTGCAAAACTTATTTCTGGGCTAAACAGGTGAATGGGGATACAATTCAGCATCACAACATCACAATGTCACCCCAGGACATCGGATTAGCCAAGTTAGGAGTCAGGTTTATTGTTGTGGTGAACTATATCTGATGCTTACACAGGGTTCTCTAGTTGCACTGGGTTTATATAAAGGTTGCACTAAGTAGCTGTATTTCCCCCACACTACCCGTGGTGGTCGGCCCCTTTTNAAAACCACCCCCCTCAGATATTCCACCACTTCTCCTGCTACCCTTTTCACTCTCAGATCCAGTTTTAAAGGTGCAAAACTTATTTCTGGGCTAAACAGGTGAATGGGGATACAATTCAGCATCACAACATCACAATGTCACCCCAGGACATCGGATTAGCCAAGTTAGGAGTCAGGTTTATTGTTGTGGTGAACTATATCTGATGCTTACACAGGGTTCTCTAGTTGCACTGGGTTTATATAAAGGTTGCACTAAGTAGCTGTATTTCCCCCACACTACCCGTGGTGGTCGGCCCCTTTTCCCCCCACCCCTATCCCTGAAAGGTAGTTTGTTCCTGTAGTCCCATTGGCCAGGGGTCCCTTCCCAGGGTCCCCCTGTCCCTGGGGACAAAAACCCAGGACTCACCTGGGCCCGCTCTCTTTCCTTTCTGCTGCTAGGCGAGCTCCCTGCACCCTTCCCTTCCCCCACGCTCTGCCTAAGAATGGACTTGGATTAAACAGAATTCAGCAGAAAGAATTGAGCGTCCTTTTGTTCCTCATCCTTGTATCGCCCTAATAAACCGAGGGCTTTCGAAGTATAGCCCCCGAGATTTATAGGGTCAGGTACAGTTTATAGTTTTGGCTCTGAATAACTGTAATAAAGTTTCAAAACTTGTGAGTTATTCAAAACAATGCTTTCTCCATCTTGCACCAAGTTTTGTCCTGAAAACATGTTGTAGCAGCTATTGACATAGGTTTTCTCTTGCCTAATGAGGCCGAATTTTTCATTGGTAAATCACAGTGTGCCTGGATCACTGATGGTATAATGGGGAATTACTTTTCAAAATTCTTTTAAAATTAGATATTTCCTTTACACTTTCAATGATTTAATAACTAAGCACTTAAATCTTCAAGTGATCATTTGTATTTCATTGTCCTTCCTTTTCAGTACTAAGTAAGAAATAATTAGAAAGCTATCTTCTGTGTGGATCCTTTCATTTTAAAATAATGCCTATTATTATGTGTGCAATCAAAAGTAGAGTGGAATAATTTTAAATATCTGAAATTAAAATGAAATTAAATCTCATAGCTAAGATAAATGACTAAAAGGAAAACTATGACTTTATCGCCAAATAATTCCTTAAAATAATTTTAAAATAAAAGCCTATATTAATTTTGCCTTGTATTTTATTCTGTATCTTGTATTAGAAATTTATCTTTATATTCTTAGGTTATTTTTGTCTTCTTGACAGAAATGCTACAATGAAGTGTAGAAAACAAATAATAACTTTATTTGTGTGTCTTATAAATATATTCTAATATATAACATGAATAAAAATCTTTTTGACTGGCAAATCTAGGAGTAGTTGTAATTCCACATTTATGAAATGGAAACATTTTCTTGAAAACATATTCTAGTTTCAAAATGAATGCAGAATGATTTTTTTGTATAATTAGCACACATACTTGCAAAGGTTCAGATAAAATTAGAATTCAGTCAAGATGAAAAACTACTTAAAATGCATAAAAAGGGACCCACAATTAAAGACTGGAAGGAGGTTATGCACAATAGTGGAAATACATAATTCAAAATGTCACTCAGCGCTCTACTTTTGAATAATATTAGTTGTACACTGATTCTTCTGTTTGGCAACTCAGACCATGCTTTGGCTCAAAACAGGAAAATAAAGCTTCTTCACATAGTTCACATGCTTCACATCCAGCAATGGTGAAAAGCGGAACATCTGGCTGGTTTAGGAGACATCCTTAGCAAATAAAATAAGGTTGCTGCCTTTCACCTGGTTATGACTCAAAAACATAATTCACCTAGGCACAGAATTCAGTGCAGAGTTCTTGAAGTCCTCAACATATCTGCCCTAACATTTTAGCTCATTAAGTAATGCACCTTAACATGGGCTAATTTGAAACACAGGAAAAAAACTCAAAAATAGGGGGGGGAAAAAAGCAGAGGAAGAAAGTTGAATAAACATATAGACATTTTAAATCTTTCCAGGAGTCAAAAAAACCCCATGCAGTTAAATTATTCTTACCTTGGAGTTTCATTCAGATGTTTCCTTAAGGCTTTCAGAGAAGGAGTGTTGAGAAGGAGAAAATAGCACTGGGTAAAATAGCAAAATAGCAAAAAATAAACCTTTAAGGGCAGTATAAGTGGTTATAGAAAACTGACAGATAGTGACAGAATAGTCACTGGACAAGAGCAAATGCCAGCATAAAAGAAATCAGTATTAAGGCCCTGAAGCATGGAGAAAATTGTCTGCACACTAAACAAAACTGTTTACTTAGTTTTGATTTATAGACATTGCAACATGAATTTCAGTTGCTGCATGAGACATTTCTCTTCAATACAGACCTTGCGGGTAAATGAAAATATCTGATTTTTCAAGCAACCCTTCAGAGAGAGAGTATTAGGTAACATGTGATTGATGAATATCTATAGTGTTATTAAAATTAATTTAATCTAATATACTCCCTAAGCCCAACAGTCATTGAGTCCAAAAGCTGAAAAAAAATTAATGGACCCAAACACATTTTTAAAGGCAAATTAAAACATAAAAAGAAACCTTAAAAGATATAGCTCTCGGTTTTGCCTTCTGTTTTCAAGTAGCAGCATGGTTACTTATTTTTGGATGGTTGGTGAGGTGTCTGACCACAAGGCCTTTCTGGATGCTGTGAGACATTGAAAATGCCTTGAATCCCAATTCATATCGTCTAGCACTAACGTTTCAGAGCTCTTTAGTTTCTTGCAACCATTCCACATTAAATTGCACTGCAGCCACTGATAGTTGTTCAAGGAGCTGTGCTGGCCAAAGCTGGTCCTTCCTCCGTTTTTTTCTTTGTGTCTTTTATCCATAACTACCCACAGAAGTAGCTCTGGGGTTTTGCATGATTCAGACTGACTGCCCAGGAGAAGTTGTCTGTTTATAGATTGAAGTTGCATTGTGCATATGAGAGCAAGATTTAATATATTAATAAATTAGCAAGGTAATGTAAACATATGTAGTTAATGGCTGAGGGAGGGATTGTACAGAAGCTCCTGTCTTCACTTTTGCACAGCTGTGAATGATGAGAATACAGAGTGCCATTACATGTTTTGGACACTTAATGTGTAGGACATACCTCACAGATGTTCAGAAAAATATGAAACAAATTCCATCATACAGAAAGTGCCTTTTCAGCAGACTGGCAGGTGTGCTCAGGCCCCCTGGAACACGGGGAGATGTTCACTGCAGAACACATGGACTTCAGTATGTCTTACTTTATAGCTGCTTAGCATCACTTCTCTCTGAGATGCCATTTCTATGGTAGAACCAACCATGTGAGTATTCTTCAGCCACTGCAGTGCAAAGCCACTTAAACTAATTTAAGCCAGCTTTTCACTGGAGCAAATGAAGTGTCTTTATGAAGACAGTTCTAACACAGCTCTATACCAACTTCCAATAAAACTTTTAAACTACTGAAAGTGGTGGATTTTTAAATCAGTCCATTGAAATTCTTTTCTGGTTACCCAGTCTACAAATGATCACTTCCTGCAGGTCAGTGCAGAAGTCTAAAACCAGCAATGTCTTAGCAATGGCTAAATGTAAGGAATTTTCCTTTTTAGCAATTCCACCTTTATTCTTAGTAATACCTAAGATATTATTAGGAAGCCACCTTGACTCTTATTTAGGTGGCTTCTAAAGCCATATTATCTTGTTTGTTCAGCTCTTTAATTTATTGGTTTGTTTTCAGAACTCATTATAGGATGCAGTAGGCCTCAGGGTAAGGATGTGGCAAAGTAGTTGCCTGACTGGGGATACAAGAAACAGGAGTGTTTAGGAAATAAAGAAAAAAAATGAAGGGACCAGCATAAAACTGCTATTTTGAGTTGCTGTCAGAAAATAAAATGCAGAACTTCACCTACCATGAAAATTTTATAGAATGAATATTAATGTTATGAAGAGAGGTAGGGTGGATTTGCATTATGTATTTGCCTTGTCCCTGGAGTGAAGAGGCTGACACAGACTTGTAACTGCATTAGCTATAGCCAAATTTTAATTGAAGATGATTGACTGTTGAGCTTTCTGTTAATTAACCTTTTATTCTGCATTTTCCTACAGAATGCCCTTTCAAAAAAAGTTTTTAAATTTAACCATCAAAAATACGGTCATGAATTTCACTTACAAAAGATGCTTTGTAATAGCAATCCTGGAAAAAGAAAAGAATACATAACAAATAAAATGCAACTGGATTTGAGCTCACAAAGGTTTTAATGAAAATCAAAAATTATTTAAATCTAAGGTAGTTACTCACCATTTCAAGAAGCCCAGTCCTCAGAAGCTCATAGCAACCTGGTAAGCTCTTAGAGATCCATTTTAATAACAGAAAGATAATAAATTATTTTTTTAAAAAATTATGCCTGAAAACCTCTCCCCCCATCTAATTGCAACCAACCACATTTCATTTGAGCTTTTATTTCTCCCCTTTGTCCTGGATTTAGAATTAAATACATATTCAATCACAAAATAAAATTTCGTCATCAGCTCTGTATGATTTGCTAACAGGGTTGTGCACTGTGTGATTCCTAATTCTGCCATAATACAAAGGTCAGGTTGGTGATATGAATGATTAAAATAGTTTGCCCAGGATAAGAAAAGATACTTATTTCCTAATACAAAATAGCTTCTTTCAAAATCACTCTTTTTTTTCCAGTTTTGTGTACTATGAAGGAATTTTCTATACACAGTGATATAAAGAAAGGGAGGGATTCTTCTCTAGCCAATACAGTGAAAACAAAAACAGCTGTTCTACATCTAATCAGGTGTCACACCATCACTCTCTGCCTGCTCCACAAATAGCACCTGTGAAGCATCTTGTCAGTGACAATCTAATGCAAATTTCAGCATCTTTACTTCACAGTGCAAAACAGATCATGATTCACAGAAAACCAGAAGGAAAACAAGGTTGTTAAAATGATTTACCTGTTTTGGGATGACACACTGTTCCGTTCAGATTGAGATTTAGGGAGGGATTAATCTAAACACTGAAGTCATCCAGGCTCTGGAGGACTAAACCAAATTGTTTCTCTGCACTCCATCAGTGTGTGTCCAGGAAAAGAGACAGACACCCCAGACAGTGATCACCTCATTTTAACCCGGGTGTCAAAAATAGTGTGATGAATTGCTTCCTGAGGTACCTTTCTCTTTTCATTGACTACAGGGGAAGCACAGACTAGACATCTTATATTGTAAACTAAGATCAGATGAGATTAAACCCAACAAACTTCATGGGAGATGGAGAGAGCAGGATCAGGAAAAGATGAACAGAGCACAATGAATGCACGGTTGTTCAATATTCCTTTTTAGACTCACCTTTCAATGTATGCCCTATCCATTATTTACTGCTCTCCATCCAAATGCAGCACTGAATAGAGAATCACTCATTTTCTCATGGGTTTTCCTGTAGTACTCTCATTGTAATGCTCTAGTTCTCCACAAATATTAATGAATTTATCTTCCTGACACCCTGCTGGGGTTGTTACTTTTCTCTTGCATGTCATGAGTGAAGACACTGGAAAAAAAGAGAAAAGGTCCTCTAATGCTGTTTCCCCCATGTAACATGCCTTTCAGCTGGATTTTTCAGAGAACTTGGTGACTTCAGGGTTTCATAAAGTCAAAGTACAGTTCCTGTTCACTTCTGCTGCAATTATTTGCCATTAGCAATCACCTGAGTAGTCTCTGGGTGTTTTAACATTGATACCTTGAGAAAAATGAAAGGAAAGCAAGGAACCAAATTTTAAGTTCTCTGCCATATTCATGACACACTTTTCAAGATTTGCAACCAGATTTGGACATTTTTCACTGTTCAGCTGTTCACTGTTCAGCTTTGACTCATTCCCTGTCTGAATGTTCTTCCTGTATTTCCCCTCTTGGCTGGGAAATCTGTAGTTTTTTGGGCCGTGAACAGTTGCACTCATTGATCTTAGAGGCCTTTTCCAACCTTTATGATTCTGTAATTCCATATGTTCTCAGACATAAACATTCACAATCCAAGCCACATCCCAGGCCCCTTGCCAATGTGAACAGGCCCTGTGCCTAGGCAGAGCAGAGGGGTGTGCTGGGCTGGGGACAGAAAGGGCCATCAACAAGTTAAATAAAAATGCCTATAAATCAAATGTGAGCATTGGACCCCTGACCATCAGCATAGCTGGCTCTTCTTTCTCTGAAAAAAATTCCCAGGTGAGCAGGGGTAATTAACTCTTGGATGTCCAGGCCATGGCAGAGATTGCAGGACAATGTGCACCATGGCACAGACACCCATCCTGCTGGAGGGGCTGTGCCTGGGCAGCATGGGAATAAGCATCTCAGTGCCACTTGGTTTCAGCAGCAGGAGCTGTTCCTTGATCCTCTCATTTAGCACAAACACTCCTCCTGGGCCCTGCAGAGAGGGCGTTCTGCCCGCTAGGCCGGATGACCTGCGGAGGGTGTGACTGTCCTCTTTGCACAGCCCTGCTCCACGGTGTCAGCCTTGCAGTACGTGCATTGAAGAGTACAATAACATTTTATGAAAACACTGGTGGTAGTGTTGTGGCTGAGATCAGCTAGAGGCACAAGAATAGCAGAGTTTGCAGGAGGGAATTAAATTTTTTATTAATTATGGAATAATGAAAAATAAATTTTTAATCACCTGGCTCTAAATCGTGCTTGTGTTTCAAAACCAGGGTGGGGTTCTTTTGGTGTTAAATAGCCACAGCCCCTGAAAAATAACAAAAGAAAGCATTTTTTGTTTATGAAAGGATTGCTGCCAGAAAAATGTTTTTGCCAGTGCTGTGATCTGTCCAGACTGTGTGGCAGGGGTACACCAACTAGATATCTTAAAGAGTACGCTTTATTATTTCAGTGAATTTCAATTATTCTATCAAAATAAAACAGACAGTTCCACTTAGGAGTAAATAAAAAAATGTTACAGGAAGAACTTAGAATGAAAGTCATTAATACCATGGTCTTGATTTTAGTTTAATCATAGTTAAACCATGATAAGCACAAATAGTAAGTTAAGATAAGAACGAACAATGTTTATAAAATCAGCATAAGTCTTGGCTTGTAATTTGATATAAAAATAAGAAGTAAATAGGATATTTAAATAGGATATTTCCAAAGTCGAATATGGAGTTAATCATAGTCCATTAATCTTAATTTTCTGTCTGACCGAATATAAAGAAATCTTACTTTTTCAGCCTCATTGATCATTTTTATCATTAACATTTCTTAGTTTGCACAAAACACTCATGTATTGCTACATTCCCATTTTTAATAGGAATAGTTTCTGTAAAAAACTGTGCAAAATATAGATTTGACATTGCACTGCTTCTGTCTTCACAAGTCCTCCTTTATCTTCACATTCATTAGCTGACTGTTTGCAATATGGATTTATTTCAGTCTGTTTCTTACACCATCAAGGTCTTTAAATGAAGTTCTGCCCCTGTACATGAAAAGACTTCTTAATTTGCAGTTTCATATTATACGAAGATTAACAGTAGAAGGTTATTAACAGTGCAAGGTTATTAAGAGCGTGTATAATATTATTTGAACGATAGCAGAATCCCATGGAATCCCATTTCAGTATAACTTTATTAGCGACAGAAGTATTCTGTGCTTTTCCTAGAAGGACTGATAATAAATTACTGCAAATCAGTATGCATTTTAATCTCCTTTTCAGCTAGGAGTTGACAATTTTGTGGTCTATTAGAGGCCATGGTTGCTCAGACTAAGTGTTGAGAAATGAACATACTTTACCATCGGCAAAGCTAATAATAGTATCACTATTATTTCAAAAATTTTTCTTTCTGGTTTACTTAAAATCATTTCATATACACTTGGAAATTTTTGAGTTTAAGCCTAGCATTCAGTGTGCTAATTTCCTAAACTCTGATGAGGGCCAGATCCCATAATGTCTCACTTGAGTATAATCCAAGAAGGTGAACAGGGGAAGCGCAGAAGTTATATCAGCTAATTTGGTTTGTAAGGTGCTAGAGGTGATAATTTCTGGCTCTAAATGGGGATTACAATTAGGCACTCTGAGATTTGTTACCAGCCTTCAGAATGTCTTTGCCCCCGAGCTCAGCTGGTATCGGGGATAGCTCGGGAGTGTGTTTTCCTGTGCCTTGCCACAGGGACAGCAACCCAACCAGAGCTGTGCCTAGGAAACGCTTTCAAGATTCCTCACAACACATGCACTGATGGTTCCACCATCAAACCACATGGCAGGTGTAGACATCTTAAACTGACTTGAGTGATTATAAAGTAATCATAAAGGTCTAAGATCTTAATCAGCACCTGAGCTGGAAACACCATAGACTTGGAGGAGTCTGCTAATGCATCAAGAGCATACACCTACACATACCAAACAAACCTCTTCTTGTCTAAACCAAGGTAATACTTTCCCTGTAAAGTTTCAAAATCTGACAGTTGTTCCCAATTCTTATTCCTGTGAGACTTTCTCATCAATTTCTTGTAAAATCAACCTAGGTGCACAAAGATAAACTTTGAAAACACTTGTTCTAGTTCTCCATTAGGAAAATAAAAGAATGGTTTGCAGTTGAGGGATAGATATATCATAATTTTGTAACCAAAATATCCTCAACCCTAGAGGCCTTGTTTTACCAACAGTTTGTTTAAATTCCCTGCTGAAGCATATCCTGTGGGATGATCATATAGATGAGCCCCTGGCTGCTATCAGTGCTTTTTAATCTTCACATTGCCCAGCCCTACTCAGACAAGGGCGGTAGTGCAGTTCCAGACTTCATTTTCTCTGGTGACAAAACCAATTTAATGAATTTCTTACTCCAGTTATTTGTTCCCTCTTTGTACCACAATTTATCACCTCCCTAGTTGTGCCTGTGTTGCAAGACAAAGTTTGTTCAGTGCCATGCTCTAAATTAGATTACTGAAATAATCTGTGTTGAAAAGACCCCTTTTTTTTTCTAGAGCATTTTTCTTAGCTTAGAACATTTTGTTGATCCTATTGAGTAAAATCTTATCAAGCACTCCACTGGCAGAGCTGAGGAGATAAATATCAGTAAGGGAATGGAAGCAAGCAGCTTGAGAGGAAAATATTGTCAGAAGTAAAATTGTTCACGGACCTCTGTCCATAGAGACTGGAGAACAAGGAGCACCTGTTTTCTGTGATATGGAAACCCTGCAGTGCAAAAAAACCTTGAAAAAAAATTTAGTCATGACTATGAAATCCACAAATATCATGAGCTCTTAAAGTCTAACAAGTATTTTGGAATTTTTGTCCAGAACAGGAAGTTATTATTTGTTTCCTAATTTCATTGTCTATTCAGCTGTCTGCCTGGGTCCTGTATTTGCAGATATTTAAGAGCTGACTGTGCAGTTCCCAGTTGAAAAGCTGGTTTTTTTCTGATTCAGAAGCAGGTTGTGCACCCTCATCACTCACAACATTTTTGTTGTGTGGCTTCTTTTTAGCTAAGAGTGTGTGGTAAAGTGACATGGAACACACAAAGTCTTGAACACTTTGTGACATTTATGAAACACACAGATCTTCTGTGCGCAGTGCAAAGCAACAGCCAAAAAGTTCATGGCTGAGATCCCATCAAGTAATGAAGACCCTGGAGACGCCTCTCTCAGCTTTAGGTAATAGGTACATAGGGCACCCCCACTCCAGCTCCGTGGGGCCATGCAGGGCAGGGCTGTAGGGAGCTGTGCTCTGACACGCCAGGGAAGGAGCTGACAGTCCCAGGGGGGCTGACATGAGGTCCTGGGCCCTGGGCAGCGCTAGGGGGGGCCTGGATGTGGGCAGGGAAGGGAGTTTCTCTATGCCCTTGGGGCCACGAGAAGCCGAGAGTCAGGTCAAGGAGCGGTGGGGTGAGGGAGGATAATGTCATACAATAAATCTGCCAGAATGCATTTTCCATTGGTTAGGTGAGAAATTGCAATGAAAAATCTTAGCAGATTTCACAGTTTGCTGAATGCAATTTGTTGTGATATTATATTGATAAAGAAATAAAGCATAGTCTATGCCTCCAAGCCATTGAAAAGCAATCATAAAATTACTGCAACTAATAAACATACCACAATGGAAACAGAAATGTAAAATAAATTTTTAGGGCCTTTTCTTGTCTCCTGTGAGAGGAGAGGCATCTGCTCTATTGTTTTAAAAATCACAGAAAACATTTTGGACAAAATATATTGCAAATATATTTTCATTCAAGCCTGACTGATCCTGCTTCCTTCCTCCTCCCACTGCATTCCTGATTTAAAAAAAAAAAATGGGTTTGATATGTGGGCGTGTCATTCCTCATCTTTCCTTTTAATCTCGTGGGTTTCTTTGGGATGTTAGTCCCCAAGGGGAAGATAAATGTTTTTCCCCCTTCTGCCTTATTTTATGACTAGGTAAAGTAGTTAAAAAAAAAAAATAATGTAAGTAGAGAGCCAATCAGTTGTTTGGGTTTTTTTCCTACCTTGACAAAATAGTTTAGTGTTCTTACTGGGAGGTTTTCTGAACGACAGAAAGCAGCTTTCATAGCAGGGGGCCAGGCAGTTTTAGAAGGGCAGCACCTGGGTGTCAGTGCAGGCGAGCGCACCCCAATCCCACCGCCCCTT